>OU612044.1:83674855-83911627 GCA_914767935.1 Coremacera marginata | reverse complement strand
GAATAGCAATTAAAGCAAACCTTTTTTAGGGGCATAGTTAACGTCAGTGATAAACTCTTGCGAGAAATATTGTTTATAGGCGGCTTCCAAAAAAAAAAAATCACTCGCATTGCTCCATTTCCCATCACTTCCTATGAAACGTCCACAAACATTACAAAAATGGTCCATTTTACATTTTGGTTCCGACATTTTTAATACAATATATATTATACAATGTTTTCTTTGTTATTTTTATGAAACCGATGCACTTAACTTAAATCACTCACAAAATGAAATAAGTCCCAAAAAAATTAATAGCGAATTTTATCACTAGGGCTATCACTATTATGATCTAGGGCATTTTTTCAAAATTAATTAACGCATTATTCCAGCCCATTTTATGGTAATAATAAAAAAAACAGAATCGACCCATTTTTAAATGAGATACGATATTTTTTGTAAAAGCATAAAACTTTTTTAAAAAAGCGTAAACTCTAATAATTATATTGTATAGTGAATTTTAAAGGAATTCATTGTGAATGGATTTTCTTGTGCTGCATGCGTTCAGAAATATTGGCTTTTGTTGACCGCATGGAAAGATTTTGCAATGGTTTTCCATCACGTGAAGTAGAGCCTGTTTTTCCGCTTCCAATGACGTCACTTTATCGTTGTACCTCGACATAAGATTTAATGCTCTCTCAGCAGCATCGTTAACGACTGAAATGTTTTTGATGACTTCTTCTGCGCGCAAGTATTTTTCATTTTGAATCCAACAACTTGTATCGATTTCAAAAAAACTAAAGCTATCATCATCACTCGAGTCATTCACAAACAATGAGTTGAGAAATTGTTTTGTATTCGATGTAACGAAATAATCGATTCTTAAACTCGAAAGATCGACGAAATTGAAATGAATGGACGCTTTTTTGACGTTCTTTATTTTTCCTGCTTTCTGAAGTGCTGTCACCATCAATCGTTTTATCTCTACGTCAATACTTCTATCAAAAAACAGCAGCCATTAACTTTTTACCTGCTACGTGAAAATTTTTTCAAAGTTTTTAATTTTTAAATCATTAATCAATTTTTGGCAACTTGGTGTTATAAATTACTCGTGTTCCATGAATGCGAACTGATTGCTGAACGAACATAAATATATAATTAACTTTGTTCGTCGAATGTTGCACCTAACCTCAAAGTTCATGGGTACATGCTGTGAAATCTGCAAATCGCAATGGAGTACGGTTGGCAGCTTCATTGGATGTGATGGATGCTCCAGAATTTTCCATAATAAGTGCGTCAAGATCAAGGGGCTTATTGCGGATGCTCTTTATGGTCATGATTCTAATGGCCTGCAATGGTTCTGTTCCTCATGTAGAAGGTTCTCAACATCAGTGCTACTTAGTTTGTTAGTTAAGAGCATATCATCAGCCGTCAAACTAAAGGATGAAGTAGCCCGACTACAATTACTGGTTTCTGATCATGAGTTAAACATCAGCTCGCTGTTGGAATTGTCATCTCTAAAGAATGCAGCTTCATTAGCCGATGTTGATAATAATTCCAATGATGGTGGCTCATCCAGATCAAAGCGTGCCAAAGCTAGAAATATGCAACTGGATTCTGTACCTACCTACTCTGCAACGCCTCACACTGGTACTGTGACTGACTCTGTGGCCACTTTGTCATCCATCTCTAACCCTGCATCTATAGTGTATACAGCTGCCGAAACTCAGACTTTCGCTACTATTGATCTTACTGCCGATGCTCTGACAATCGACGCAGCGCAAATTTTTACTGCCACGCAAATTGCTACAACTGCGCAATCCTTAGCAACTTCGCAATTATCCGGTGCGCAGACTTCAGCTGCTCGGAAATCTAATGCCATTACGCTAACTACTACTGCTACACAAACTCTTGCAACAGCGCAACCTATCGTTGTTGCACATAGTGATGCCTATGATCATTCTATCGCCACAGCGCAAGCTATTGCTGCTGTGCAATCTACTCTTGCCACGATATCTACTCCTGCTATGCAACATCCTGCCATATTGCAAACTATTGCTGGTGCTCAACCTACTACTGACATGCAACCTGCTGCCGCTGCTCAATTTTTGGCTATGCAGCCTTCTATTGACATGCAAACTTATGCGTTTGTTCAGCCTACTTTAATTTCAGCCCCAGACTCATCGCCTGAAGCTGCAGCATCAATTGTTAACCTAGTTGTTGTTCAAAGAGCACTTCATGGAGCCATATTTCTGTCAAGACTTGCCGCCGACACGTCTGAGGAAACTATATTATCCTACATCAAGCAAAGATTGCCATCATCTTCCTTCAGATGTAGGAAATTCAATTTTAGCACTCCACGAGAGATCGCATCTTTTAGATTATATGTTCCTGATGAGAATTATCAAATGATAATTGCCCATGAGTATGTTGGTAAAAGTCGACGTCCTCCATCTAGAACTCAGCCAATTGTTTTGCCATCTCAGTCAAAAAACTAATTGATTCATCTATATCTCCATCGATCTCATCGTCAACAGCATCGGAAATGCTCATTCCTACCGCAACTATTCCGCCTTCTACTCAAGTGTACTCTCCAGCATTGCCGAGTGGCCTGTTATCATCGTTCCCGTCATCGGATATAGTTCAAGATTCATCATCATCATCATCATAGCCGGTATCGTGTTCTGCCTCCACTATTTATAATTAATTTTATTGCCAAAATGTGGGTGGGTTAAGGACTAAGATTTCTGAGCTATTCTTAGCCACTCATTCTTGTAATTATAATATAGTTACTCTTACTGAAACTTGGCTTACCGATAAGCATTAAACCTCAGAATTAATTAGTAGTGCATCGTTCAGTGTCATCCGTAAGGATCGTTGTTCAAATACTACGGGCCTATCGAGAGGCGGTGGAGTTTTAATAGCAATTAGAAATGACTTTTCTAGCTGCCAGTTGACTCTTCCTCATCTTGAATCTAATGAGGTCAATAGGTTGGACATTGATCAACTCATTGTAAAAGTAAACTTTAGACCTAATTTTGAACTTTGCATTATCGTGTCTTATATTCCTCCTGCTAGTTCAATTCTTCTTTATAATACTCATTTAGAAAATTGTCGCTCGCTTCTAGAAAATGCTACTCAAGTTCAAAACTTCATTATTGCCGGTGATTTTAACTTAGTACACTCGTCTGGAAACCGGTTTGTGATGAATTCTAGCTCGTGCCCTTCAACGTTAATACTGAAACTGATGCGCTGGTAATTGATTTTTTTTGCTCAGTTTGATTTAGTTCAAATTAATAATATCTTTAATAGTCTAAATCGTATTTGGATTTAATCTTTGTTGACAAAGAATTTGTTGTTTTTCTAGATTCGCCCTTCCCCTTAATCGGGAATGTTTTATAACATCACGTACCATTAGGATTGGAATTCTTCACCTATAGCTATTAACCTGTAACTTCTACTGTTTCTATTTTTAAAGATTATAATAAAGCAAAATATGATGAATTGAATAATGCTCTGAACGCTGACCCCTGTCCCCTGGTCGGAATATTTTTTAGGTAAGGAACTCGATGATACGTATCGTTATTTTCTTTCAGTCATCAATGATTGTTTGCACCTATGGGTCCCTAATAGGCGTGTTTCTCCCGTTAAGAATCCTATTTGGTCAAATAATAGACTCGCTAATTTGAAAAATAAAAAGAATAAATCCTATAAGCGCTATAGAGAGAATCGTGATAATTCAATGCTCAAATCGACTTATCTACCCTTTCAAAAGGAGTTCGATGTTCTTATTTAAATCATATATATTTTTTATTGAAAGTAAAGTTAAACAAAATAGCAAACATTTCTGGACCTTTGTTAATAACAAAAGAAATAACAATGGCCTTCCAAAATCCATGGCGTATAAGGATATGAGTTCGGAGGACATTATCACTATCTGTAATTTCTTTGCTGATTATTTTAAATCTGTTTACGCACCGTCTTCCGAGGCACTTTTTCCAACATCACAATACCATCCTAGATATTGGTATGCTTACTATTGATTAGTTCGAAGTTGAATTAGCCTTAAAAGCTCTTAATTCAAATTCTAAACAAGGTTACGACGGCATCGCTCCGATTGTTTTAAAAAATTGTGCCATATCAGTCGCTCTTCCACTGTCTATAATTTTCAATAAATCTTTAACAACTAGCCATTTCCTGGACGCTTGGAAAGTTTCGCATATTGTTCCAATTTTTAAATCGGGTCCTAAACATGACGTCTGCAACTACAGACCAATCAGTAAACTCCTTTGTATTCCTAAATTATTTGAACAGATTGTTTCTAAAAAGCTTATTTTTCTTGTGAAAAACATCATATCACCGCAGCAACATGGCTTTATTCCTGGCAGATCGACAGCAACTAATCTTACTATCTTTTGCAGCTATATTTTAAAAAACTTTACCAAGGGTCAGCAAACTGATGTTATATTCACTGACTTCGCTAAAGCCTTTGACAAAGTAGATCATAATATTTTACTTTTTAAACTTTCCTCCTTGGGTTTTCACTCAAACTTCCTAGGTTGGATTAAATCGTATCTTTTAAATCGTAGAAAAAAGTAATTACTTGTGATCGCCTATCGGAGCCAATTTCTGTCACTTCTGGATTCCCTCAGGGTAGTCATTTGGGTCCACTTCTATTCTTACTTTTTATTAATGATCTTCCTAGTTTTGTCAAAAATTTTAATGCCCTTTTGTTTGCTGACGACTTCAAATTATTTCGAGCTATCTCATCTACCAATGATTCTCACTTATTACAAAATGACATTAACGATGTAATTTCTTGGTGCGAGATTAATAAGTTACCTTTAAACATCTCTAAATGCCAATGTTTTACTTTTTGTAGGGTCTCTTCTCCATTATTTTGGGACTATTCTATAAACTCAACTATTCTTAATAGGGTCTTCATTAAAAAAGACTTAGGTATTTTGTTGGATGTGCGTCTTAATTTTTGTGATCACATTGATTTTATAATAAATAAGGCTAATTCGATGTTATGTTTCCTTAAAAGAATCTCTCGAGACTTTTCGGACCCTTATGCTCTACTGACGCTTTTTCCGCGCTTGTGAGGCCACATTTAGAATACTGTTCCACTATCTGGAATCCATTGTTTCAGATACATTCAAATCCCATTGAAAATGTTAAAAGAAGATTTACTAGGTTTGTGGTATACAAGCTTAATAGGCATTTACCCGCCGTGCCTTCATATAATACTCGTTGTGCGCTAATTGGCATTTGCTCGCTTGAATTAAGACGCAAGGTGTCTTCTATCCTGTTCATCTGGGACCTTATACACCACAATGTTCAGTGTGATGATCTGTTGTCTCAACTAAACTTACATTTTCCATTAAGGCACCTCCGAAGCCAATTTCACTTCAGTGAATCGCTATATAGATCCGTTTATGCTTCTAAAAAAACAACTTAGAAATCAATTATTTTTGCACCTGTTGGCGCGTAATGTTGTGAACACCTCGTAACTTCCCTTCCTTTTTATTATATAATTTGAGTTATTATAATTTGAGTAATATGATTTTATTTCTTGTGTTAACATTCTATTGTAGTATTAGTTAATGTTTTAAGATAAATTTCTGTATTGTTAGTCTGTAAGAGTTGTTCTCTGTTAGATGAAGAAATAAATAAATAAATAAAAAATGAAAATCCTATTAGGGTTTCAGACAAGTACCATAAATGATTGCCGAACTTGGTCAAAACTTTGTTAGCGATTAGTTCATTTATGTGCCCAAATTCAATAAGATTTCCAATTAATTGAAGAGCAAGCTTCGGCGCTTCAAATGGTATAGTACATTGGAACCAGTAGGTCATATACACCATCACTATGAAAACATTAATTTCTTGTAAATTTTCAAGTTCTTTATCTGTGAAATAATCAAAAATAATGGAGGATTTGACCAATTTCTTAAACACATAGTCGATTTTTATGTAACATGTCGTAAATTTATAATATATAAATAATATATCATTATTATACCTGTTAACACAAATTGATCTCTAAACAGGTATATTTTGAGAGCATAAATCCCATGCGCCATGAAGCGGGCTCTTGAGACCGAACCAGGTACTTTAATTTTTCGAATGGTTCCTTTTTGGCTGAGTGGGGTTTCTCCAAGGAATAGAAGCGCTGAGTGGGCAAAATCAGCGTAGTCATCTCCTGCGTGATGTGTCTCTAACTGTTCGTATGCGAATTGAATCAGTTTATCGCGAATGTTGGGAGGAAAATGCTGTTTGACGTAACAGTCATTAATCGAACTGATTGCGTGGATTGTATCGTAATCGACTTTCAATTGTGGCCACATGACTTGGAATTTCTGAAACATGATTATATTTGGTGCATTTGATTCGGGCTCTAAAGTTATTTTGAAGGCGAGTTTCAGTAGCAATTCTGCAATGTGATGGCGACAGGCAAGAAATAGAAGCGATTTGTTGAGCAATTTCTCTAGAACAAACGCTTTGCTGTTTTTCAGGCCGGTGTTTGATGATGTTGTCGAAATTTAGCGAACGGACTTTATAGGCTAAATTCCATTCTGCAAGGATATCGCGAACAAATGTCGCAATCGTTTTCCCAAGACCATTTTCAATCTTCGGAATAGCCAGAACCTTAAACTGGTTTTGGAATGATATCACCACAGCTAATCGGTTCACTACCGCGTTTTGTCTATCGATCCCTCCTGTGAAGTCTTTAATTTTTTTTTCGTCGTTGTGCACTGTCACTAAAGTGTTACCAGTGTCCAGTTTGTTCTTGATGTCTTGCGCAGCCTGCGCTCGTGCTGAGCGACGACATTTTGCAATTGTGGATGCCGATAAGTTAACATTCTAAATATCGAGCCCTGCCGCCTTAAGTGTTGAAGACAACAACACAACAAAGTTTAATGCTTTTACAAAAAAAAATCGTATCTCATTTAAAAATGGGTCGTTTCTGTTTTTTTTTATTATTATTATTACCATAAAATGGGCTGAAATAATGCATTAATTAATTTTGGAAAAATGTCCTAGATCAATGCAAAGGACATATATGAATAAAAAATTATATGAAAAAATTTTGACTTTAATCGCGTTTATTGAGACCGGACTTCATTGTATGTCAAATCTAAGTCCGGAATCAGATTTTTCAGCTAGTTTAACATAGAAGGTAGGTACTTTTATTTTTTTTTCGTAATTTTGAAATGCATTAGAAAAATTTAAATACATTTCATCTAAAATTACACTCCGAAAACCGGTTTTTCGAACAGAACCGAGTCATTTTTGACAATTCTTGAACTTTTAAGAGCTCTAATTACTTAATTTGCAACTGTCGTGTTTTTCAGGGGGGGGTGGCACGGAGGATCCCACATACTTTAACAAAATCCATACAAATGTGACTTGGTCTAGTGTACAGGGTTGCCAATATTCGAAGCGCCCATCTGGCAACACTGTAACTTTCCGCAGTGATGCCAAATCGACTAATGACATACCGCGTTTGAAGCGTCATTCCAAGCAAATGTTTACAATGGAACAGTACACGCCACGCGAACGCTCTAAAATTGTTGAAATTTACATTCAACAAAACAAGTCAATAGTCAAAAAGTCAATAGTGAGCGATGAAGCTCATTTTCAGTTGAACGGAACGGTAAACAAGCAAAATTGCCGTATTTATGCCACTGAAAATCCACAAGAGATTCAAGAGGTACCTCTTCACGATGCAAAAGTCACTGTTTGGTGCGGCGTTTGTGCTAAAATGCTCATTGGGCTGTTCTTTTTCGAAGATGATAATGGCCACAGAGTTACTGTCAATCAGGAGCGTTATCGCGATATGATAAACAATTTTTTCATGTCAATCGTTCGTCGAAAGCGTATCAGGCACTACTGGTTTCAACAAGACGGCGCGCCACCACACACAAGCCGCACTACAATCGATTTTTTGAAGCAATTGTTCCCTGGCCGTTTGATGTCAAAAAATGGTGATTTCGATTGGCCGCCAAGATCACCAGATTTAACGTCTCCAGACTTCTTTTTGTGGGGTTATTTGAAATCAAAGGTTTACGTCAACAAGCCAAAGGCCCTAGAAGAGCTGAAAACCAACATCCGTCAAGAAATAACCGCCATTCCCATCGAAATGTTGAAGAAAACCATGGAAAATGCTGCAAAACGGGCACAATATGTCGTAGAGGCCAATGGCGACCATTTACGAGATATCATATTCAAGAAATGATGTAAGCAAATCTACTTGAACCCAATTAAATGATATTCATGACGAACAGACAAAAAATTGTGGTTTCTTTGATTTATTTAAAAATAAAATGGGCGCTTCGAATATTGGCAACCCTGAATGTATATCTATATAAATATGGATTAGAGCACAGCTCACACATGCAAAGCTAGTCGTACGGCGTCAAACCGGCATATGCCAGGCGAGATTGACGTAGTCTCGGTCTGGATAATCATATTAAACTACACAGCAAGATTGTATAAGTTGTTGCCGAACATCACAGGAAAATATTAAGTATCCTTGGAAAGCATGATCCAGATTAGTGGCGGTACTGTAGATAATCTAAAATATTAAATTTAATTGAGTAAACGGATTCATTTAAAGAAATTGCATCTGAAACAAGAGTAAAGTCCCCACAAGCGCTTCTGAGTGGTTCGTTTTGCAAGTTATTAGTTCTACAAAAGTTCATGTAAAGTAACTCAAAAGATCTTCTAGTTCGGAGAGGAATATTAAAGTAAATTTTGCTCAGTAAATATTGACTGTCTACATATCCATGTAAAAGTTTGAAAATCCAAGTAACATTTAGCATAATTCTCCGATTATTTAAAGTAGGAAGATTTAAAAGTTGCAGACGATATTCATAAGGTGGTAGACGATAATTGAGATTGTGAGATTGTGGAGACGGCACTTCTCCAATTTACTTACTGGCGACGATTCCACGAATGCCGCCCATGGAGAGCGCAGTTCAGGGCTACCAATCAACAATGACGGAGTGGAAGTACCACCACCTAGCCATGAAGAGGTTCGAGTTGCTATTCAACGACTCAAAAACAATAAAGCAGCGGGTGCTGACGGCCTGTCAGCTGAATTGTTTAAAACCGGCGGCGATGAATTGATAAGGCGCATGCATCAGCTCATCAGCAAAATATGGCTAGAAGAAAGCATGCCCGACGATTGGAACCTCAGCGTACTGTGCCCTATATATAAGAAAGGAGACCAAACAATCTGCGCCAACTATCGAGATATCAGTCTTATTCCCATCGCATATAAGGTTCTCTCAAGCGTACTGTGTGAAAGATTAAAGCCGATTACAAAAACACTGATTGGACCTTATCAGTGTGGCTTTCGACCTGGTAAGTTCACCATAGACCAGATTTTCACGCTACGACAAATCCTGGAGAAAACCCACGAAAATCAAATTGACACACACCATCTCTTTGTCGATTTTAAAACTGCGTTCGATAGCCCGAGAAGGGATTGCCTATACGCAACAATGTCTGAGTTCGGTATACCTGCAAAGTTGATTAGACTTTGCAGAATGACGTTGAGCAACACACGCAGCTCCGTCAAGGTAGGAAATGACCTCTCCGAAACCTTCAATACCGAAAGAGGTTTCAGGCAAGGCGATCCACTGTCTTGCGATCTCTTTAACATAATCATGGAGGGAATCTTACGAAAGGCCGGTGTGCATCGTAATGGCACCATTTTCTACAAAGGCGTCCAGCTCCTTGCGTACGCTGATGATATTGATATTGTCGGCAGAACCAAGAGAGATGTTACCGCTGCTTTCGCCGCTATCGAAAAGCAATCAGCCAAAGTGGGTTTGACGATAAATGAGGGCAAAACAAAGTATATGCTGTCTACAAACCGCACTTGGTGTATCCGATTGGAGAAGGCGCGCGCAAAGCAGAGGCGCCTGGCGAGAGCTGATGAGGTCGGTTGAAACCCGGACACGGGTTGTTACGACCACCTAAGAAGGTAGGCGATAATTAAAATTGCAGTGAAGATGGTAAAAGCCAACTTATTGCTAGAGACCTGTGCAACAATTATTTTTAAAAAATTGATTTAGAAAATTTTCGTGGTGCTTATGAAGAAAAATGTTGGAAAAATTATTTTTTTCATGCTTTTTGAAAATATTTTCAACAAAACTTAGTCTTTTTTACTTTCTGTTTAATCTATAATATGCTTGTTTCTTCACTAAATTTCATTTGAAAAGAAAACAATCATAACATAACAATCAAACTTGCGTTTTCCAGCTTAATATTAATTTACTTCTCATTTTTTATGTATCAATTTTGTTCAGTGATGGTTTTGAAGAAACATTGAAAAAGAAATTATAAAAATATGGAAAAAAATATAATTTTGAGATGTTAGTTATGAAAAGTTTCAAGTAAAAACATTAAATAAATTAAATTAATGATTTGGCCAGTAGCCGTTAAGCAGGCGGCTGTGGATCAACATCACTGCTCTCTCTAATATCTTGGTCATCGTCATCATCATCAGAAAGGTGGATAATTTCGTCCAACAGATATTCTGGAATTTCATCTTTGTCTTCCCCTTCTTCCTCTTTCTCTCTGGAGAATTCTTTCCTCTGTACCTGGAACGAAAATAGTTTTCAATCGTGAGCATGTTTAAATTGTGCACTCTGATAAAGATATGAGAAAAATCTAGGAATTCAAAATATGCACAATCTATAGTTACCTTATTTGGTAACTGTTTGGTGATAACGTTCGCCTTGCTCATCAGATTCAGTTGGCAACTGTCGAGCGAGTTGATCAAGATGCTGATGCGAGATGAATTTTGTACGACATATTAAGCCCAATTTCATCGAAAGCTGCCAACATGTTTGCAACAGATTGCCTGTAGTTGTCTTTGCGTTCTTTACCCAAAAGTCCTTTAATGAGTGCTTTCAATTGGTCAAAATCTTGACGACTCATTAGTTTCCGTATGTCGGGACCATTAACAACCCCTCCCTGAATTTTGACGTTACTTAGTCTTAGGAAAATGTCTTTTAAGCGGTTGAATTCTGCTGGTCCATTCTGCTTTAGGCCATTTCCGTCCAATGCGACTATTCCAATTATGCTGTTTGTACTGGTTTCTTCCTTTAATACCTTCTCCGTATCGTGAATCCCAATCGCACAAAAAACACGGATATTTTGGACGGCCAGATGCTGTTAAGCCTGTAATCAATGAAACTATTTTGAGGTCGCAGCAAATGCGCCACTGGTGTTCGTTACATTTGACTACTTCCAGAATGTGTTTCAAATTATCGAAATTTTCACTAGTGTCAGTGTTATACGCAATTGGAACAGAAGGCATTCTATTTGTCTTGTGCAAAAGCACAACTTTTAAGCTGATTAGTGAACCAACGATGAATAAACGCCAATCATCTTTTTTATAGGTTAACCCTATCGTCTCCATTAACTTTTCAATATCGTTGCAATAAGCGAAATGTTTTGCATCATTCACATTGAAGAACTTTTCTAACTCTTTTTGGCGTTTTCGATATGCTGTTACTTTGGTACCTTTCGCCAGCAAATTATTTCCTTTCAAAAATGAAGCCATTAGTTCTGATTTTTTCTGAGTCAAACACAAATTTGCAACAATTCCATCCAATTGTTTGTTTGTGACTAGGATTGGGTTCTTTGATGTTTCATAGGATGTACCTTCACCAGGGTAGTATTCTGAGAAGAAATCCATGGATGAAGCAGCGGCGGTTGTAGTACTGATATCTGTTTGAAGATCAATACTTCGGTATGTTGGTACTGGAACGAATTCTGAGTGCGGTAATGGTAATTTGGCACTTTGCACTGCTACATAAGTTTTATTCTTTGCTTTCCTTCTATTCAAAGTTTTATGGTAGTTGTTAATTTTCTAAATAAATTTATAAAAGTTGAGCAATTTTCTTCTTGATGCGGGCTGTTGTCTAACCACATCATTGGTATACTAAAAGGCATAGCCTTCTTCTTTTCACTTTTCCATTGCATAAGAGTTGAATAGCAATTAAAGCAAACCTTTTTTAGGGGCATAGTTAACGTCAGTGATAAACTCTTGCGAGAAATATTGTTTATAGGCGGCTTCCAAAAAAAAAAAATCACTCGCATTGCTCCATTTCCCATCACTTCCTATGAAACGTCCACAAACATTACAAAAATGGTCCATTTTACATTTTGGTTCCGACATTTTTAATACAATATATATTATACAATGTTTTCTTTGTTATTTTTATGAAACCGATGCACTTAACTTAAATCACTCACAAAATGAAATAAGTCCCAAAAAAATTAATAGCGAATTTTATCACTAGGGCTATCACTATTATGATCTAGGGCATTTTTTCAAAATTAATTAACGCATTATTCCAGCCCATTTTATGGTAATAATAAAAAAAACAGAATCGACCCATTTTTAAATGAGATACGATATTTTTTGTAAAAGCATAAAACTTTTTTAAAAAAGCGTAAACTCTAATAATTATATTGTATAGTGAATTTTAAAGGAATTCATTGTGAATGGATTTTCTTGTGCTGCATGCGTTCAGAAATATTGGCTTTTGTTGACCGCATGGAAAGATTTTGCAATGGTTTTCCATCACGTGAAGTAGAGCCTGTTTTTCCGCTTCCAATGACGTCACTTTATCGTTGTACCTCGACATAAGATTTAATGCTCTCTCAGCAGCATCGTTAACGACTGAAATGTTTTTGATGACTTCTTCTGCGCGCAAGTATTTTTCATTTTGAATCCAACAACTTGTATCGATTTCAAAAAAACTAAAGCTATCATCATCACTCGAGTCATTCACAAACAATGAGTTGAGAAATTGTTTTGTATTCGATGTAACGAAATAATCGATTCTTAAACTCGAAAGATCGACGAAATTGAAATGAATGGACGCTTTTTTGACGTTCTTTATTTTTCCTGCTTTCTGAAGTGCTGTCACCATCAATCGTTTTATCTCTACGTCAATACTTCTATCAAAAAACAGCAGCCATTAACTTTTTACCTGCTACGTGAAAATTTGTTCAAAGTTTTTAATTTTTAAATCATTAATCAATTTTTGGCAACTTGGTGTTATAAATTACTCGTGTTCCATGAATGCGAACTGATTGCTGAACGAACATAAATATATAATTAACTTTGTTCGTCGAATGTTGCACCTAACCTCAAAGTTCATGGGTACATGCTGTGAAATCTGCAAATCGCAATGGAGTACGGTTGGCAGCTTCATTGGATGTGATGGATGCTCCAGAATTTTCCATAATAAGTGCGTCAAGATCAAGGGGCTTATTGCGGATGCTCTTTATGGTCATGATTCTAATGGCCTGCAATGGTTCTGTTCCTCATGTAGAAGGTTCTCAACATCAGTGCTACTTAGTTTGTTAGTTAAGAGCATATCATCAGCCGTCAAACTAAAGGATGAAGTAGCCCGACTACAATTACTGGTTTCTGATCATGAGTTAAACATCAGCTCGCTGTTGGAATTGTCATCTCTAAAGAATGCAGCTTCATTAGCCGATGTTGATAATAATTCCAATGATGGTGGCTCATCCAGATCAAAGCGTGCCAAAGCTAGAAATATGCAACTGGATTCTGTACCTACCTACTCTGCAACGCCTCACACTGGTACTGTGACTGACTCTGTGGCCACTTTGTCATCCATCTCTAACCCTGCATCTATAGTGTATACAGCTGCCGAAACTCAGACTTTCGCTACTATTGATCTTACTGCCGATGCTCTGACAATCGACGCAGCGCAAATTTTTACTGCCACGCAAATTGCTACAACTGCGCAATCCTTAGCAACTTCGCAATTATCCGGTGCGCAGACTTCAGCTGCTCGGAAATCTAATGCCATTACGCTAACTACTACTGCTACACAAACTCTTGCAACAGCGCAACCTATCGTTGTTGCACATAGTGATGCCTATGATCATTCTATCGCCACAGCGCAAGCTATTGCTGCTGTGCAATCTACTCTTGCCACGATATCTACTCCTGCTATGCAACATCCTGCCATATTGCAAACTATTGCTGGTGCTCAACCTACTGCTGACATGCAACCTGCTGCCGCTGCTCAATTTTTGGCTATGCAGCCTTCTGCTGACATGCAAACTTATGCGTTTGTTCAGCCTACTTTAATTTCAACCCCAGACTCATCGCCTGAAGCTGCAGCATCAATTGTTAACCTAGTTGTTGTTCAAAGAGCACTTCATAGAGCCATATTTCTGTCAAGACTTGCCGCCGACACGTCTGAGGAAACTATATTATCCTACATCAAGCAAAGATTGCCATCATCTTCCTTCAGATGTAGGAAATTCAATTTTAGCACTCCACGTGAGATCGCATCTTTTAGATTATATGTTCCTGATGAGAATTATCAAATGATACTTTCTAAGGATTTTTGGCCTAGTGGCATAATTGCCCATGAGTATGTTGGTAAAAGTTGACGTCCTCCATCTAGAACTCAGCCAATTGTTTTGCCATCTCAGTCAAAAAACTAATTAATTCATCTATATCTCCATCGATCTCATCGTCAACAGCATCGGAAATGCTCATTCCTACCGCAACTATTCCGCCTTCTACTCAAGTGTACTCTCCAGCATTGCCGAGTGGCCTGTTATCATCGTTCCCGTCATCGGATATAGTTCAAGATTCATCATCATCATCATCATAGCCGGTATCGTGTTCTGCCTCCACTATTTATAATTCATTTTATTGCCAAAATGTGGGTGGGTTAAGGACTAAGATTTCTGAGCTATTCTTAGCCACTCATTCTTGTAATTATAATATAGTTACTCTAACTGAAACTTGGCTTACCGATAAGCATTAAACCTCAGAATTAATTAGTAGTGCATCGTTCAGTGTCTTCCGTAAGGATCGTTGTTCAAATACTACGGGCCTATCGAGAGGCGGTGGAGTTTTAATAGCAATTAGAAATGACTTTTCTAGCTGCCAGTTGACTCTTCCTCATCTTGAATCTAATGAGGTCAATAGGTTGGACATTGATCAACTCATTGTAAAAGTAAACTTTAGACCTAATTTTGAACTTTGCATTATCGTGTCTTATATTCCTCCTGCTAGTTCAATTCTTCTTTATAATACTCATTTAGAAAATTGTCGCTCGCTTCTAGAAAATGCTACTCAAGTTCAAAACTTCATTATTGCCGGTGATTTTAACTTAGTACACTCGTCTGGAAACCGGTTTGTGATGAATTCTAGCTCGTGCCCTTCAACGTTAATACTGAAACTGATGCGCTGGTAATTGATTTTTTTTGCTCAGTTTGATTTAGTTCAAATTAATAATATCTTTAATAGTCTAAATCGTATTTGGATTTAATCTTTGTTGACAAAGAATTTGTTGTTTTTCTAGATTCGCCCTTCCCCTTAATCGGGAATGTTTTATAACATCACGTACCATTAGGATTGGAATTCTTCACCTATAGCTATTAACCTGTAACTTCTACTGTTTCTATTTTTAAAGATTATAATAAAGCAAAATATGATGAATTGAATAATGCTCTGAACGCTGACCCCTGTCCCCTGGTCGGAATATTTTTTAGGTAAGGAACTCGATGATACGTATCGTTATTTTCTTTCAGTCATCAATGATTGTTTGCACCTATGGGTCCCTAATAGGCGTGTTTCTCCCGTTAAGAATCCTATTTGGTCAAATAATAGACTCGCTAATTTGAAAAATAAAAAGAATAAATCCTATAAGCGCTATAGAGAGAATCGTGATAATTCAATGCTCAAATCGACTTATCTACCCTTTCAAAAGGAGTTCGATGTTCTTATTTAAATCATATATATTTTTTATTGAAAGTAAAGTTAAACAAAATAGCAAACATTTCTGGACCTTTGTTAATAACAAAAGAAATAACAATGGCCTTCCAAAATCCATGGCGTATAAGGATATGAGTTCGGAGGACATTATCACTATCTGTAATTTCTTTGCTGATTATTTTAAATCTGTTTACGCACCGTCTTCCGAGGCACTTTTTCCAACATCACAATACCATCCTAGATATTGGTATGCTTACTATTGATTAGTTCGAAGTTGAATTAGCCTTAAAAGCTCTTAATTCAAATTCTAAACAAGGTTACGACGGCATCGCTCCGATTGTTTTAAAAAATTGTGCCATATCAGTCGCTCTTCCACTGTCTATAATTTTCAATAAATCTTTAACAACTAGCCATTTCCTGGACGCTTGGAAAGTTTCGCATATTGTTCCAATTTTTAAATCGGGTCCTAAACATGACGTCTGCAACTACAGACCAATCAGTAAACTCCTTTGTATTCCTAAATTATTTGAACAGATTGTTTCTAAAAAGCTTATTTTTCTTGTGAAAAACATCATATCACCGCAGCAACATGGCTTTATTCCTGGCAGATCGACAGCAACTAATCTTACTATCTTTTGCAGCTATATTTTAAAAAACTTTACCAAGGGTCAGCAAACTGATGTTATATTCACTGACTTCGCTAAAGCCTTTGACAAAGTAGATCATAATATTTTACTTTTTAAACTTTCCTCCTTGGGTTTTCACTCAAACTTCCTAGGTTGGATTAAATCGTATCTTTTAAATCGTAGAAAAATGTAATTACTTGTGATCGCCTATCGGAGCCAATTTCTGTCACTTCTGGATTCCCTCAGGGTAGTCATTTGGGTCCACTTCTATTCTTACTTTTTATTAATGATCTTCCTAGTTTTGTCAAAAATTTTAATGCCCTTTTGTTTGCTGACGACTTCAAATTATTTCGAGCTATCTCATCTACCAATGATTCTCACTTATTACAAAATGACATTAACGATGTAATTTCTTGGTGCGAGATTAATAAGTTACCTTTAAACATCTCTAAATGCCAATGTTTTACTTTTTGTAGGGTCTCTTCTCCATTATTTTGGGACTATTCTATAAACTCAACTATTCTTAATAGGGTCTTCATTAAAAAAGACTTAGGTATTTTGTTGGATGTGCGTCTTAATTTTTGTGATCACATTGATTTTATAATAAATAAGGCTAATTCGATGTTATGTTTCCTTAAAAGAATCTCTCGAGACTTTTCGGACCCTTATGCTCTACTGACGCTTTTTCCGCGCTTGTGAGGCCACATTTAGAATACTGTTCCACTATCTGGAATCCATTGTTTCAGATACATTCAAATCCCATTGAAAATGTTAAAAGAAGATTTACTAGGTTTGTGGTATACAAGCTTAATAGGCATTTACCCGCCGTGCCTTCATATAATACTCGTTGTGCGCTAATTGGCATTTGCTCGCTTGAATTAAGACGCAAGGTGTCTTCTATCCTGTTCATCTGGGACCTTATACACCACAATGTTCAGTGTGATGATCTGTTGTCTCAACTAAACTTACATTTTCCATTAAGGCACCTCCGAAGCCAATTTCACTTCAGTGAATCGCTATATAGATCCGTTTATGCTTCTAAAAAAACAACTTAGAAATCAATTATTTTTGCACCTGTTGGCGCGTAATGTTGTGAACACCTCGTAACTTCCCTTCCTTTTTATTATATAATTTGAGTTATTATAATTTGAGTAATATGATTTTATTTCTTGTGTTAACATTCTATTGTAGTATTAGTTAATGTTTTAAGATAAATTTCTGTATTGTTAGTCTGTAAGAGTTGTTCTCTGTTAGATGAAGAAATAAATAAATAAATAAAAAATGAAAATCCTATTAGGGTTTCAGACAAGTACCATAAATGATTGCCGAACTTGGTCAAAACTTTGTTAGCGATTAGTTCATTTATGTGCCCAAATTCAATAAGATTTCCAATTAATTGAAGAGCAAGCTTCGGCGCTTCAAATGGTATAGTACATTGGAACCAGTAGGTCATATACACCATCACTATGAAAACATTAATTTCTTGTAAATTTTCAAGTTCTTTATCTGTGAAATAATCAAAAATAATGGAGGATTTGACCAATTTCTTAAACACATAGTCGATTTTTATGTAACATGTCGTAAATTTATAATATATAAATAATATATCATTATTATACCTGTTAACACAAATTGATCTCTAAACAGGTATATTTTGAGAGCATAAATCCCATGCGCCATGAAGCGGGCTCTTGAGACCGAACCAGGTACTTTAATTTTTCGAATGGTTCCTTTTTGGCTGAGTGGGGTTTCTCCAAGGAATAGAAGCGCTGAGTGGGCAAAATCAGCGTAGTCATCTCCTGCGTGATGTGTCTCTAACTGTTCGTATGCGAATTGAATCAGTTTATCGCGAATGTTGGGAGGAAAATGCTGTTTGACGTAACAGTCATTAATCGAACTGATTGCGTGGATTGTATCGTAATCGACTTTCAATTGTGGCCACATGACTTGGAATTTCTGAAACATGATTATATTTGGTGCATTTGATTCGGGCTCTAAAGTTATTTTGAAGGCGAGTTTCAGTAGCAATTCTGCAATGTGATGGCGACAGGCAAGAAATAGAAGCGATTTGTTGAGCAATTTCTCTAGAACAAACGCTTTGCTGTTTTTCAGGCCGGTGTTTGATCATGTTGTCGAAATTTAGCGAACGGACTTTATAGGCTAAATTCCATTCTGCAAGGATATCGCGAACAAATGTCGCAATCGTTTTCCCAAGACCATTTTCAATCTTCGGAATAGCCAGAACCTTAAACTGGTTTTGGAATGATATCACCACAGCTAATCGGTTCACTACCGCGTTTTGTCTATCGATCCCTCCTGTGAAGTCTTTAATTTTTTTTTCGTCGTTGTGCACTGTCACTAAAGTGTTACCAGTGTCCAGTTTGTTCTTGATGTCTTGCGCAGCCTGCGCTCGTGCTGAGCGACGACATTTTGCAATTGTGGATGCCGATAAGTTAACATTCTAAATATCGAGCCCTGCCGCCTTAAGTGTTGAAGACAACAACACAAAAAAGTTTAATGCTTTTACAAAAAAAATCGTATCTCATTTAAAAATGGGTCGATTCTGTTTTTTTTTTATTATTATTATTACCATAAAATGGGCTGAAATAATGCATTAATTAATTTTGGAAAAATGTCCTAGATCAATGCAAAGGACATATATGAATAAAAAATTATATGAAAAAATTTTGACTTTAATCGCGTTTATTGAGACCAGACTTCATTGTATGTCAAATCTAAGTCCGGAATCAGATTTTTCAGCTAGTTTAACATAGAAGGTAGGTACTTTTATTTTTTTTTCGTAATTTTGAAATGCATTAGAAAAATTTAAATACATTTCATCTAAAATTACACTCCGAAAACCGGTTTTTCGAACAGAACCGAGTCATTTTTGACAATTCTTGAACTTTTAAGAGCTCTAATTACTTAATTTGCAACTGTCGTGTTTTTCAGGGGGGGGTGGCACGGAGGATCCCACATACTTTAACAAAATCCATACAAATGTGACTTGGTCTAGTGTACAGGGTTGCCAATATTCGAAGCGCCCATCTGGCAACACTGTAACTTTCCGCAGTGATGCCAAATCGACTAATGACATACCGCGTTTGAAGCGTCATTCCAAGCAAATGTTTACAATGGAACAGTACACGCCACGCGAACGCTCTAAAATTGTTGAAATTTACATTCAACAAAACAAGTCAATAGTCAAAAAGTCAATAGTGAGCGATGAAGCTCATTTTCAGTTGAACGGAACGGTAAACAAGCAAAATTGCCGTATTTATGCCACTGAAAATCCACAAGAGATTCAAGAGGTACCTCTTCACGATGCAAAAGTCACTGTTTGGTGCGGCGTTTGTGCTAAAATGCTCATTGGGCCGTTCTTTTTCGAAGATGATAATGGCCACAGAGTTACTGTCAATCAGGAGCGTTATCGCGATATGATAAACAATTTTTTCATGTCAATCGTTCGTCGAAAGCGTATCAGGCACTACTGGTTTCAACAAGACGGCGCGCCACCACACACAAGCCGCACTACAATCGATTTTTTGAAGCAATTGTTCCCTGGCCGTTTGATGTCAAAAAATGGTAATTTCGATTGGCCGCCAAGATCACCAGATTAAACGCCTCCAGACTTCTTTTTGTGGGGTTATTTGAAATCAAAGGTTTACGTCAACAAGCCAAAGGCCCTAGAAGAGCTGAAAACCAACATCCGTCAAGAAATAACCGCCATTCCCATCGAAATGTTGAAGAAAACCATGGAAAATGCTGCAAAACGGGCACAATATGTCGTAGAGGCCAATGGCGACCATTTACGAGATATCATATTCAAGAAATGATGTAAGCAAATCTACTTGAACCCAATTAAATGATATTCATGACGAACAGACAAAAAATTGTGGTTTCTTTGATTTATTTAAAAATAAAATGGGCGCTTCGAATATTGGCAACCCTGAATGTATATCTATATAAATATGGATTAGAGCACAGCTCACACATGCAAAGCTAGTCGTACGGCGTCAAACCGGCATATGCCAGGCGAGATTGACGTAGTCTCGGTCTGGATAATCATATTAAACTACACAGCAAGATTGTATAAGTTGTTGCCGAACACCACAGGAAAATATTAAGTATCCTTGGAAAGCATGATCCAGATTAGTGGCGGTACTGTAGATAATCTAAAATATTAAATTTAATTGAGTAAACGGATTCATTTAAAGAAATTGCATCTGAAACAAAATTAAAGTCCCCACAAGCGCTTCTGAGTGGTTCGTTTTGCAAGTTATTAGTTCTACAAAAGTTCATGTAAAGTAACTCAAAAGATCTTCTAGTTCGGAGAGGAATATTAAAGTAAATTTTGCTCAGTAAATATTGACTGTCTACATATCCATGTAAAAGTTTGAAAATCCAAGTAACATTTAGCATAATTCTCCGATTATTTAAAGTAGGAAGATTTAAAAGTTGCAGACGATATTCATAAGGTGGTAGACGATAATTGAGATTGTGAGATTGTGGAGACGGCACTTCTCCAATTTACTTACTGGCGACGATTCCACGAATGCCGCCCATGGAGAGCGCAGTTCAGGGCTACCAATCAACAATGACGGAGTGGAAGTACCACCACCTAGCCATGAAGAGGTTCGAGTTGCTATCCAACGACTCAAAAACAATAAAGCAGCGGGTGCTGACGGCCTGTCAGCTGAATTGTTTAAAACCTGCGGCGATGAATTGATAAGGCGCATGCATCAGCTCATCAGCAAAATATGGCTAGAAGAAAGCATGCCCGACGATTGGAACCTCAGCGTACTGTGCCCTATATATAAGAAAGGAGACCAAGCAATCTGCGCCAACTATCGGGATATCAGTCTTATTTCCATCGCATATAAGGTTCTCTCAAGCGTACTGTGTGAAAGATTAAAGCCGATTACAAAAACACTGATTGGACCTTATCAGTGTGGCTTTCGACCTGGTAAGTCCACCATAGACCAGATTTTCACGCTACGACAAATCCTGGAGAAAACCCACGAAAATCAAATTGACACACACCATCTCTTTGTCGATTTTAAAACTGCGTTCGATAGCCCGAGAAGGGATTGCCTATACGCAACAATGTCTGAGTTCGGTATACCTGCAAAGTTGATTAGACTTTGCAGAATGACGTTGAGCAACACACGCAGCTCCGTCAAGGTAGGAAATGACCTCTCCGAAACCTTCAATACCGAAAGAGGTTTCAGGCAAGGCGATCCACTGTCTTGCGATCTCTTTAACATAATCATGGAGGGAATCTTCCGAAAGGCCGGTGTGCATCGTAATGGCACCATTTTCTACAAAGGCGTCCAGCTCCTTGCGTACGCTGATGATATTGATATTGTCGGCAGAACCAAGAGAGATGTTACCGCTGCTTTCGCCGCTATCGAAAAGCAATCAGCCAAAGTGGGTTTGACGATAAATGAGGGCAAAACAAAGTATATGCTGTCTACAAACCGCACTTGGTGTATCCGATTGGAGAAGGCGCGCGCAAAGCAGAGGCGCCTGGCGAGAGCTGATGAGGTCGGTTGAAACCCGGACACGGGTTGTTACGACCACCTAAGAAGGTAGGCGATAATTAAAATTGCAGTGAAGATGGTAAAAGCCAACTTATTGCTAGAGACCTGTGCAACAATTATTTTTAAAAAATTGATTTAGAAAATTTTCGTGGTGCTTATGAAGAAAAATGTTGGAAAAATTATTTTTTTCATGCTTTTTGAAAATATTTTCAACAAAACTTAGTCTTTTTTACTTTCTGTTTAATCTATAATATGCTTGTTTCTTCACTAAATTTCATTTGAAAAGAAAACAATCATAACATAACAATCAAACTTGCGTTTTCCAGCTTAATATTAATTTACTTCTCATTTTTTATGTATCAATTTTGTTCAGTGATGGTTTTGAAGAAACATTGAAAAAGAAATTATAAAAATATGGAAAAAAATATAATTTTGAGATGTTAGTTATGAAAAGTTTCAAGTAAAAACATTAAATAAATTAAATTAATGATTTGGCCAGTAGCCGTTAAGCAGGCGGCTGTGGATCAACATCACTGCTCTCTCTAATATCTTGGTCATCGTCATCATCATCAGAAAGGTGGATAATTTCGTCCAACAGATATTCTGGAATTTCATCTTTGTCTTCCCCTTCTTCCTCTTTCTCTCTGGAGAATTCTTTCCTCTGTACCTGGAACGAAAATAGTTTTCAATCGTGAGCATGTTTAAATTGTGCACTCTGATAAAGATATGAGAAAAATCTAGGAATTCAAAATATGCACAATCTATAGTTACCTTATTTGGTAACTGTTTGGTGATAACGTTCGCCTTGCTCATCAGATTCAGTTGGCAACTGTCGAGCGAGTTGATCAAGATGCTGATGCGAGATGAATTTTGTACGACATACTTTCAGAATGTGTTTCAAATTATCGAAATTTTCACTAGTGTCAGTGTTATACGCAATTGGAACAGAAGGCATTCATTTGTCTTGTGCAAAAGCACAACTTTTAAGCTGATTAGTGAACCAACGATGAATAAACGCCAATCATCTTTTTTATAGGTTAACCCTATCGTCTCCATTAACTTTTCAATATCGTTGCAATAAGCGAAATGTTTTGCATCATTCACATTGAAGAACTTTTCTAACTCTTTTTGGCGTTTTCGATATGCTGTTACTTTGGTACCTTTCGCCAGCAAATTATTTCCTTTCAAAAATGAAGCCATTAGTTCTAATTTTTTCTGAGTCAAACACAAATTTGCAACAATTTCATCCAATTGTTTGTTTGTGACTAGGATTGGGTTCTTTGATGTTTCATAGGATGTACCTTCACCAGGGTCGTATTCTGAGAAGAAATCCATGGATGTAGCAGCGGCGGTTGTAGTACTGATATCTGTTTAAAGCTCAATACTTCGGTATGTTGGTACTGGAACGAATTCTGAGTGCGGTAATGGTAATTTGGCACTTGGCACTGCTACATAAGTTTTATTCTTTGCTTTCCTTCTATTCAAAGTTTCATGGTAGTTGATAATTTTCTAAATAAATTTATAAAAGTTGAGCAATTTTCTTCTTGATGCGGGCTGTTGTCTAACCACATCATTGGTATACCAAAAGGCATCATTCTTCTTTGCACTTTTCCATTGCATAAGAGTTGAATAGCAATTAAAGCAAACCTTTTTTAGGGGCATAGTTAACGTCAGTGATAAACTCTTGCGAGAAATATTGTTTATAGGTGGCTTCCAAAAAAAAAAAAAATCACTCGCATTGCCACATTTTTCATCGCTTACTATGAAACATCCACAAACATTACAAAAATGGTCCATTTTACATTTTAGTTTCGACATTTTTAATACAATATATATTATTTTTATGAAACCGATGCACTTAACTTAAATCACTCACAAAATGAAATAAGTTCCAAAAAAATTAATAGCGAATTTTATCACGACGAGCGAAATTTAAAAGACATCAGTTTCGAGTCTTAACTGAATCTTTATTTTTGAAATTAGTTCGCTTGTACGAAATAAAAAAAAATCACTACCTGTGCGCTGGTTGAAAACAAAGAAGTTGTTTTACTAATTCCTAAAACTTCCCTTTTTAATTACTTCTACCTAAATCGCTATTTATTTAATGGTTTTGGAATTTTTAACGCAAATTATCGACTAAGACCATTTTCTTTTCAAATGAAATTTATTGAAGAAACTGAGAAGCATATTATAGATCAAACAGAAACAAAAAAGACAAAGAGACAAAAAAGAAATATTTTCAAAAAGCATGAACAAAAATAATTTTTCCAACATTTTTCTTCATAAGCACCACAAAAATTTTCTAATCAATTTTTTAAAAATAATTGTTGCACAGGTCTCTAGCAATAATTTGGCTTTTACAGATTGAAAAAATATTAATCAGTCGACGAGTTATAGCCAAAAACCCATATAAACAATATGCTGAAAATCGGCATTCGACTGCAAAGTTCAAAGGTCGATTAAAAAAAAAAATTCGAACTAAAATAAACAAACGTCGCGATACGGTTCTTCTAATTTAGCCTCTATTTTCACCCTTCACTCTCAGAATCGACCTTACTTTTGCTAACCTGAATTTGTTCCACAGTGTTATCAGAAGATGAAGATGAATAGGTCGCTTTGAAAAAGTCAGCGAAAAAGTTACTAATGTTATTCTCGTTTTCCGATTCAACAGTTTTATATTTCATAAAAGAAGGATAGGAATCAATCTTGCATTTTGTGTTGACAAAGTTCCAGAATGATTTAGCATCAGATTTGATGTTTAATTTTACTTTTATTAAATAAATATGGTAAGATTGCTTGCATAATTGACGATACTGTACTTAATAGAGGTATAAGAACCAAAATCTGTAATGCTATGAGTTTTTTGAAATTTTTTATAATGCATGGATTTAAAGTTTCTTAAAATTTTCTCAGTTCATCAGTAAAGCATACAGGACCAGATGCTAAACGGGCTTTTCTCTGGGGTACTGATGATAGAAAACAATCATCGAGAGTTCTATTAAAAGCAGCCAGCCGAATCAAGGTTTACTGGCGATGTTTTTGTATTAACGACATTTAGTACGGATGACCAGTTAATATTAGATATATAGTTTTTTTAACAAAACATAATTAGTTATTTTAAAATTTAACTCAGCAATTGTATGTCAAATTAAAACCAAACTAAATCAGAAATAGAGTATTTAATACTGATTTTGGGCGATTTCGTACTGATTTTTGTTCGCCAAGAGTTGGCCACATTAATCATGTCTCTGTAAGAAGCAAGAACATTTTGGGATGAAGCATAAGAAGGCTTCTAAAAGGCAAGAAATTGCATTGTTTTTGCAAAAGTTGATAAATAATAGGACACCATTATACCTTTTAAAAAAACTACGTTGCAATTTCTTCAATAGAACGTACAGTTAAATAATACCGAAATATTCATATCAACATTCTGAGCGAAATATTCATGCTAATATTTTCTTTTTCATCAATGTCATTAAGCTCTGGAATTCACTTCCTTGCATTCCGTTTGCACGAACAAATTTAAGCTTTCAGTTGTCCTTTTTCTATAACCAATATTTTTCTTTTCCTTTCTTTTGTACTTCTTTTTTTAAATAAATACAAATACTTTTCATTTTTAAAGAGCATTGTATCACATGAAATACAATTCAAATATTTGTTTTGTGTATTTTTTTAAACAACATTTTTATATGTAAAAGTTGTTCTCTAATTAAATTAAAATGCAAAATTAAATCAACTGTTTTTGATAACCAAGCCCTCAAACTACTTGCTGAATTGCATATTCAGTGGTGTCGTTGAATAAAAATACCTTCTTCTGTAGACTTAAAAAGGGTGATAATAGGGTTTACTTTATAAGTAACCTTCTTCTATTCACATTTTTGAAAAAGAAAAAAACGCTAATTAATTCCGGTATTCTCGTCGACTAATCCCGGCATTTTTGGAACTTCCAGGGATTTTTGGGAAAAAGTCCGGGATCCCGGGATTTCCTAATTACAACTGAACTAAGTTGATTAGATTCAACTAAATTTCTGTTGAACCATGTAGTTTAAAAATTCTTAAAAGATTAATGCAAACTATATGGTTTAACTGAAATTTATGTTGTACGTTATACGAAAAAAATTTAGTTGAATCTAGTCAACTCAGTTGAGTTGTAATACATAATAGCGGCTTTAGTTTATTTAAGAGTGTATAAATGAATTCTAATTATTACCTTTGTTTCAATTTTGTTTAGTTATTGCTGTATTTTGAAAAAAAAATATATATAAAAAAAAAATTTCTAAAAAATAAGCTTTTATTTAAAACCAAAACGTGAACTAAAAGAAAAATATATATATATATATACGCCCCAAGAACTTACATATTTACGTACGCTTTTATTATGATAATGGGCAACCGAGAGAGGTTCTTCTGAATCTAGAATATACCTACTAATACATATATGACAAATGTCACTGAAATTTATTTTTTCTTTTTAGTTAACGTTTTGGTTTTAAATAAAAGCTTATTTTTTAAAATTTTTTTTTATATATTTTTTATTTTTTACTTCTTAGTTTTATGAACATCTTTTATTTTGAAAGCTTTACATAATATAGCATTTTAAGTTTTTAAACCATTAACCTTATCAGTACATATTAACATGATTTATACCATTTACATTATTTATTGCATAATATACTTTATTATGATATAGCATTTTTATTGATTTGTGGGCGGGAATAGGAAGTGTGGCCAAATTTAAAACACTATCTTCTACTTGATGTAAATGTGCTGCCAAATTTTCAGCTGAATCGGCCTAGTATTTTTGGAAATATATTTTTATTGATTTCTGGGCGGTAAAATAGGGTGTGGCAAAATTTTTTCTAACCCAGGCATTACTTGAAGGATATTACTGCCAAAATTTTAGCTGAAACAGCCCGGAAGTTTTGGATATATATGAATTTCTTAAACCCCATTTTCTACTTGAAGGAAATTTACTACCAAAATTTCATCTGAATCGGCATAGTAGTTTTGGAGATATAGCATTTTTATTTATTTGTGGGCGGTAAAAGGGGGTGTGGCAACATTTTTTTCTAACCCATGCAATACTTGAAGGACATTTACTGCCAAAATTTCATCTGAAACAGGCCGGTAGTTTTAGATATATTAATTTGTGGGCGGTAAAAGTGGGTGTGGTCAAATTTTTTTCTGAAACCCCATTTTCTACTTGAAGGAAATTTACTACCAAAATTTCATCTGAATCGGCCTAGTAGTTTTCGAGATACAGCATATTTATTGACTTGTGGACGGTAAAAGGGGGTGTGGCAAAACATTTTTCATAATATTGCGTTGTCACCGGGCTTACACATGTATGCTAAAGTTTAGCTAAATCGGAGACCCACAAGCTGTCGAAAAATTGTTTGCAAGATTTGCGGACATACATACATACATACGAACGAAGCAAGTTAAATAAAAGCTTATAATTATAATAAAAAGCAAAAGATCTCACCTTACTTGGGGTTTTTGTCTTGCAATAAATTGCATTAGAAAATTTGAATGAGGGAAAGAGAATTTGTTTTACGTAATATGAATAGACAGATAAAAGAACTCCAAGTGTTTCGTAATAAAAAAAATTAAGTGGGAACTGTCATTTTTGAGCAAAGAAACTATAAGATATTAAAAATAGTTTGCAAATTTTGTTCAAAAATAAATTAACAAATAACACTAATAAACAAATTTTTAATATTAAAAATTAAACCATAATTTGCAAATTTTGTTCAGATATCTAAAAACGGACGTTAATAAAAATCTTTGGCAAATATGTATTGATTTTTTTATTTTAACAAAGTCTACAATTTTTGTATCGGTACTACGCTGACTACTTAAAAACTAGAAATTGTACCACTCAAAAAAGTTCAAGACGGCAGCCCCGATTATAGGTCATTCGTGTTAATTTGTAGTCGAGTAAACCCGAGTTCCGTTCCAAGTATTTTGTCTTTCAATAAAATGTTAATCTTTGTTAAAAAATTATAAATGTTGATTACTATAGTTAGATAGTTGAACAATTGTGATGTACGTGTTGTTAAATGTTTAAACACAAATGATAGAGAACTGGACCTATACAAGGCTTATGCCGACTCCGAACGGCTTATGTTATCAAGAAGCGCGAGTTTTTACTCTCCGAGGTTTGCAATTATCTGTTTGGTGACGGCCAAACAGAAAAATGAATTCATTTCAAAAAAAATTGGGTCAGGTGGGATTCGAACCAGGGTTCTTTCACATACCAGTCTCGCACCTTAACCAGTATGCTACGGCCGCCATACAAATAAAGAAAGGCTATGACGGAATTCCGCTGTTTTATTTTAATTTTTCCTCATGTGTTCATGATTCCTCACTTTTCTTTATACTCATTTTTTACTTACTGGAGAAGCCTTTAAAACTTATAAAATACTTATGTTTTAGCCATGCTTTGAAATTCAACAACATCCAAACTTAATAAATGTGGCAGATAGACATTAATAAAAACTGTACTATCATTATTAAAGTTGATCAAATTTGCCAAAAATGAAAGAGTATATTTCTTACTTTACCACTGAAAATTTATGCGGTGACAAAAATATTAAGCATATCTTAAATTATGTGGTTATAGCGAGAATATTTTAATCTTTAGAATGTTCATCATTTATAAATTGCTTTTATTGGCGATCAGTAGCACGAAGCTTCTCTTCAACAGCTTCTCGTGATGCTTCTGATAAATCTGTTGCTTGAATATATTTTTGAACACCCACTAACGACTTTTTTAAAGCATCAAAGGAACTGGAGTACAGCATCTTCTTCTTGACCTAAAAAAATTTTAAAACAAACATTAAATTAAAATCTTGAAGTAGTTGAGTATAGTATAGTATAGTATGTTAACAAAATTATTTTTTTTTTTATCAAGTAATATCATCTCTTTCAACACAACCAAATTATAATACTTTCGGAATAACTTTATAAAGGGTCCGCCATCTAATGTTTTTTTTTTTTCAACTAGTGCTTATTTCGTGAATGGTAACATGTCTGATTTGACAGATAATTAGTTTTATCCTTCCGCTGAACGAATATGGTTGTGTATAAGCTTGAACAACGCTGGGAAATATTGCGACATTACTTTGAAAATCATGGTAATGTTGCAGAATGTGTGCGAAAATTGCGTACGGATTTTGGAAGAACAGAAGCATCGTCAGCTCCGTATGTTCGTTATCTTGTGGAAAAGTGAAAGAAACTGGCATCCTCATCGATAAACCAAAGCGTGAAAAGCCAAAAACAGTGCGTACACCCGAGAATATTGCTGCTGTGGCAGAAAGTGTGCGTGAAGCGGCATCAACATCAATTCACCGTCGTTCTCAACAATTGAACATTTCGGAGACATCATTGAGACGCATTTTGCATAGAGACCTTGGTATGACGCCATACAAAGTCCAATTGGTTCAGGAGTTGAAGCCAACTGACCATCCAATGCGTTTTCACTTCGCTGAGTGGGCCTGTGATCGACTTACAGAAGATGCGGATTTTGCCAAAAAAATCATCTTTTCAAATGAAGCTCATTTTGATCTTGGCGGGTATGTAAACAAGCATAATTGTCGCATTTGGGGCACAGAAAACCTGCACGCATACATTGAAAAGCCGATGCACCCAAAACATTTGAGGATATTGGCAACATTTGGTTTCAACAGGACGGCGCTACGTACCACACAGCCGAAGCTACACTCAATGTTTTGCGCCCTGTTTTTGAAGATCGCATTATCAGCCGCAGAGCTGATGTCGTTTGGCCACCTCGGAGCTGCGATTTGACACCGTTGGACTATTATTTGTGGGGTGCCCTCAAAGATAAGTGTTACGCCGACAAGCCAGAGACAATTGACGCTTTAAAGGACAATATTCGTGAAGCCATTGGTGAAATACAGCTGCACACAATCGATAATGTGCTTAAAAATTGGACCGATCGTGTAGACTACTGCATGGCCAGCCGAGGCCATTTGAATTAAATTATTTTCCATTATTAACCGGAAGGATTGTACATTCAATTAAAAAAAGAAATTTGAGAAAATATTCAGCAGTTTTATTTTAAATAAAGCCCTTTATTTTTTATAAAGGGCGGACCCTTTAGTTTGCCTAGTTTGTGTGGATTTTTGTCGCAGTATCTGGATTTTATTTTGGTTTAATCTTCTATCTTCTATATATATAAAAATGGATGTATGTATGTGGGTATGTGTGTATGTCACGTATAGACTCCAAAACCACCGAACCAACCGAAAAAAAAAAGTTATTTGGCGGCGGGCTCTTTATAAGTAACTTTTGTGTTTAACGTATTTTGTTTTTAATATAAAAGGAAGTCAATTTCAATATTCACGATGTGGTGTATTTGTGTGCAAAATTTCCAAGGTATTGTCAACGAACCTTTAATAAAGTCTTGAATTTTTAAATTCAGCTAATTTGTATATATACGTTTGTTTACTAAAAACATAAATTGCAATAAATAATAAAAACAGAAAAATGCCGAGGCAAAGCGAAAAAACAAAAATTTGAAATTTTATTATAGAATTTATTTTATTATGCTGAAAATTAAATTGAGGATTTGACCGCAAGTCCTTAAATCAATAAACAGCGCTCTTTTAATTTGTTAAAGTTTCAGATGGTGATAATGCTGTTGATGATGTGACAATGCAACAAATTTTGTGGGGGCGAGCAACGAGCTGCTAGAACTAATAAGTTTGGTTCATTCAGCAGAAGATCAGAAACCCTTTGTCAGAGATTGCAGCATCAAGGGCATAAAGTTCAACTTTATTCCTCCTCAGGCACCTCAGAGGTCTTTGAGAAGCCGCTGTAAAATCTGCAAAGTATCTTATCAAGACGTTGATACTTTGGTAATAGTCAAAGAACACAACGTTCCACCCTTGAAATGGCCATAAGGCCGAATCATTAAGACTTACAAGGGAGACGATGACAACAAGCGTAAAGAAGAACAAAGCAAATGACCAACACAGTAATGTTGAAGATACTCCATCTAAAAGAAGAAAATTCTCTATGCAAACTACGTTGATATGTTTTCTGTTGCTTTTACCAACTACTTTAGCTTAACCAATATCAATAACAAGATTAAATTCAACACCAAGTATTCACAATGAAGGCATTGGCACAGCAAAATTAGTAACAGCTGAATTGAGTTTCATCGCATTCTGGGTCAGTCCAAATTAACTAATCCAAAAAACCAAAGTTGGTTGCTCGACCAATTTTAAAAGGGTTGATATTTTTATTAACAGTTGCTCAATGTATTTGAGTCTCAGAAGAGCTTTCAAAAAGTTTTTTCTTCATCTTCTTTACAAATAGCGGCTATATTTTCTTTGCTACCTGTAGCGATATATGCATTTGTGTTAACTTATATTTCTCAGCTCCTATTATACATAGAATGATGAATTAAAAACCGTAATACTAAGCACACTTTGATCTTTAATCTGACATATAAGAGTCTTCAAAAAAAAAATAGAAAGCATAAGGTTGCAGTTATAAATTAATTTAACATAAATTTTTAACATAAATTCTTTTAACACTCTGACTCATAAATTTTTTTGTTTACAGCCTCTTAAAAATTTGAATTTTGAAAAATTTGCTGACTTTGGAGTCAAATATTGGAATCAAGGATGTCTTCATCGGTATATCGAATTTTAAATCTAGTTTTAAGTTTGAACGTGGTTGTTTTCCTGCAATGTCTTTTAATTATGCGCTAATGTTATAGTTACGTTTTTATTCAACCTCTTTAAAGCAGCAATTTTTTTAGATTCTTGGAAAATCTGCTTGTTATTCCTATTTTTAAGTCCGGTGATCGAGCAGGCCTGGGCATTCTAATACAGTCACATTTTATTTTGTCTTGTTAGTATTGGTGCGCTCTCAAATTGCGCACACTGAGCTCATACAATTTGCAGCGCAAAGCGACATAATTCATCACAACATTACCGCAGCGAACGACTGAATTATATTCTCTTGCGTTGTTAGCTTTGTGTACATGTGAAAAGTTACGCTCAGAGCACATTTGCTAAATTATTTCATGACATATTGAAAAATAAATTATTTGATCACGTTAAGAATGCAATAAGTGACTGCCAGCATGGGTTTTTGCCCGTTGGAAAGTCAACTTGCACAAACCTGGCATTGATTTCAGGCAATATTGTTGAAGCTTTAGAATGTTCTAAGCAATTAGACGTAATCTATACGGATTTTTCGAAAGCTTTCGATAAAGTTGATCGCAACATTTTACTTTTAAAATTGCGTATATTTGGTCTGTCTCCCGAGAAACAATTTGAGTCCGTAGGAAAAAAACTCAGGCACAAAAATCGAGTATCAGACATAATTTTATTTTTAAAGGCTACTAGCAGTAACGCAAAACTCCGAAGATAATGAAAAAAAAATCGCTCATCCGTACCAAAGAACTCAGGCACAAAAGCCCCGAAACGGAAAACTACGAAGTTTATGAAGGAACGAGCCCAGCGAACAGGACCCGAGAAAAAATGCATATGTGTCAATAAACTGGCTTACATGTGTCCAGTTAAACCCGAACACGACTACACCGTGATGAATTTGTGTCAAGTGAAATATCGTGTTTCTATATTGTGGTGGTAGTCTTGAGTCACCACATTATTCCCCCTCCCTTTTAAAACAAATTTTTGTCGTGTTGGCTAATAGGTTGTGTACTTTGTTATTTTTAATTATGGTTGTATGTGTTTGCGCTGTTTCGGTGTCTAATGAGGCGGGTTTTATTTTGTCTATGCTGACTGTAATGTTAGTATTATTTTTGCGTATTCTGAAAAATGTTGGTGTTCTCTCAATAACTTCGAAGGGACCATCGTAAGGCTCTTGTAGATTTTTTCGAATTGTGTCATTGCGAATGAAGACAAATTTACAAGTACTGAGTGCTCGAGGTATATATGCTTGGAAGTTAGAGTTATGATGTACAATGTTTGATTGTTTACTTGCTACGACCTCTTTAAGTTTGGACAAGGTGTCCGACGAATTAAAAAATCTGACTATTGTGTGCTATCAATTGTTGTGGTAACCTGAGTGTCTGACCAAAAACCATTTCAGCCGGTGAAGCCTTAATATCTTCTTTTACCGTGGACCTGAGCCCTAGAAGAACTAGTGGTAACTCTGTGTACCAGTTTGTTTGGTTGTTATTCGTAATTAGAGAAGTCTTGAGTTGGCGATGAAAACGTTTCACAATTCCGTTAGCTTGTGGATGATAAGCAGAAGTGGTGATGTGTTTGCCTCCTAGGTTTTTGACGAAGTTTCTAAATGTTGTTGATGTGAATTGAGGTCCTCGATCGGAAGTAATTTCTAGAGGAACTCCAAAATGTGATACATATTCTTTTTGAAGTGTGTCTACAATAGTACTAGTGTTGGTATCTCGATCGGAAGTAATTTCCAGAGGAACTCCAAAACGTGATACATATTCTTTTTGAAGTGTGTCTACAATAGTACTAGCGTTGGTATCTTTAAGTGGATACGCTTACGGTCAACGTGTGTTTCGGTCAACTAAGGTAAGTAGATATCTGTAACCATTTGATATCGGTAATGGGCCTACCAGATCTACGTGAACATGCTCAAAACGTCCATGTGGAATGTATATTTTTTGTGGGAATGTTTTCGTGTATCTTGAGTATCTTTGTGTATGTAAGTATCTTTGATCGTTAGCGTCTAACGCATTCTTGTGGCCATTTGTTAATTTGGGTAGTTAACTATGCATTGAATTCTATCGGAAGATGGAAGCATGACGGAGAATATTTTACTACGCTTATTTAGGATCTAAAATCCATAATAACATCCAATGTCCGGAATTGCTTTCCCAGCTTGACTTCTATACTCCATCACGGTTAGCACGAATAGCAAGTGGAGTGAGATTAACTAAGGCGCAGCGGGTGGAATATTGAGGCACTGAGGGTAAATTCCAGTTTAGTTTGAACCACATGTATTTATTTATTCGTTTCATCAAACAGAGAACAGTACCTCTTACAGACTACTATAACAATTTTTATAACATCTTATAAACTATAGAAATAATTGAAACATTTTATACACTCAATATTAAAACATTATTTACAAAGCACAAGAATTAAGTAGGAAAAAGCAAATGAATTGTAAAACATTGTGTCGATTGAAGCAAATAAAAAAATCAAGATTACCATAACAGATGGAAAAAAAAATTATTGAACGTAATCGATACAATTAACTTACAAAGAATGAGAACTAGAATGAATTTTCAAAGTAACGATGATTGAAAGTAAGACGTTAGGTGATACGGAAAACTTGGAGAAGACTAAGTTTATTTTTAAATTGAGCTCTAGAGATTGAGTCGAAAATGTCAATTAACGGCAAAACCCTGTTAGCTTCTATAGTGCAGCGCGTAATTGGCTCATTTCGAGCATATTCCGATCTGTGAAAAGGAACGCGAAAGATAAATTGGCTACGGAGGTGGCGGGGTGGGGTTACGAAATCAAACATACCGAGTAAAGTAGGACATTGGATATGATGAATAACCAGGTCACGGATAAAAGTAACGGACTGCATCTTGCGTCTTGATTCTAGGGAACAGATATCGATTAAAGCACATCTGGTAGAGTACGACAGAGGTTGATGGAGGTTCCAGTTGAGTTAGTTTGGATATCACATATCGTGTGAACTTTTTTTGGACTCTTTCAATTCTCAGCATTTGTGTGAAAGAAGATGGGTTTCATAAGACTGAGCAGTATTCTAGATGGGGCCGAACTAGTGAGGTATACAAAGATTTGAGGGTGTAGGGATCATTAAAATCCTCTGAGTTCCTTATTAGGAAGGCAAGCATCGAGTTATATTTATTGATGATAAGATTGGTATGATCTTTGAAGTTAAGGCGAGAGTCTAACAGAATGCCGAGATCCTTTTTAGAGCTAACACGTTCAAGTAAGCATGAATTGATAAAATATGAATTCATTAATGGTGATGGTGATCTATAAAACGAGAGGCATTGGCATTTGGAAATGTTAAGTGGCAAATTATTAAGCTAGCACCAAGCGAAAATTGAATTTATGTCTGTTTGAAGAAGACTTGCATCCGCGTTCGATTTAATAGGTCTCAATAATTTAAGGTCATCGGCGAAAAGAAGGCACTGGGAGTGCCGTATGACTGTAGGAAGATCGTTAATGAAGATTAAAAATAGAAGGGGCCCTAGATGACTGCCTTGAGGTACAACGGATGTGACTTCGAAGGCATAAGAAACGATATTGTTTACCTTTACTGATTGGCGGCGGTTGGATAGGTATGATTGGAACCAACATAAGAGGTTTGAGTGCAAACCAAGGGAGGCGAGTTTAAATATTAAGAACTTATGGGAGACCTTGTCGAAAGCTTTCGCAAAATAAGTAAAGATTACATCGGTTTGAACACCTACTTCAAAATTAGTAATGATAAAATTGCAAAAGAGTACTAAGTTCATCAACGTTGATTTACCTGTCAGGAACCCATGTTGTTCTGGAGATATAAGGTTTTTAACGTGAAGTCAATTTGTCACATATAATTTTATCGAATAATTTAGGTATGACAGACAGTTTGCAGATAGGTCGATAATTTTTTATGTCTTGCTTAGGACCGGATTTGTGGATGGGAACTATGTACGAATGCTTCCAGATGTCCAAGAAGCAGCCAGTTGACAGCAATCTTCGAAAAATCAGGAAGAGAGGCGTCGCCAGGGCAAGGGCGCAATTTTTTAATGCAATTTGGGGTAAACCATCAGGGCCCGATGTGGGGCTATCTTTGAAACTCGATAGAACAGTTACGATATCTTCAATTGAGAAAGAGATATCACCTAAGTCTAGGGTAGAATCAGAGGGGCTACTAGACAATACAGGATCAGAGCTAGACATAGGGGAATAAACTGATTTAAAATAGTCAGAAAATAAACTGGAAATAGTTTCGATGTTATCGGAGGTGGAGCCGTGGTACGACATAGCGCTCGGTAGCCCATTCGATTTCCTTTTGTTATTAATAAATATCCAAAAGTACTTACTATTTACTTTAAGAGTTTGTTCTGTGGAGGAAATAAAATAACTGTAGAGGAACCTATTGAGGACATCGAATTGATTTTGAAGGGATAAGTAGATTGATTTAAGATTTAAGTTAGACGTGTCAAGTCTGAAACGCTTATAGGCTTTATTCTTTTTGTTTTTTAAGTTGGAGAGCCTCTTGTTAAACCACGGAGGATTCCTATTGTTAGAAGTCGGCTTCAATGGCACGAACTCAGTTAACAAGTCTTTTAAAATTGATACAAAGATATCATAAGATCTTGACAAATCTGGTATCCGAGTGATAAAGTCCCAAGAGATCGATGATAAATGTGCATTTATTCCATCAAAGTTTGCGTTTTTAAAGTTGAATGAACATATTCGGTTCTAGCTCCTGGTATTGGTAAAGAGAAAATTCAAAAAAAAAGTGGAACATGGAGATAAGTACTATTAAAAATTTGAGAAACAGGTATGTCTGGCGTAACAAGAAATTCTTTGTCGACGAATACGAGGTCAAGAATACGGTTTAAGTCATTTTTTGAACTATTGATTTGAACTAAGTAATATTGGCTGAAAAAATCAATCAGAAGAGTTTCCGTTAGGCTGTGGGCATTAAAAGAATGAAGGTAATATTCATTGACAACAGGCATCCAGTTAATGTTACCCAAGTTGAAATCACCAGCGAAGACTACGTGCTGGAAAGTGGATAAATTCTCGAGAATAGGACGGCAATTATCGAAGTGTGCGTTGTATAGGTCAACAGAACTGTTAGGTGGAATATAGCTAACTATGAGAATAAGCTCGAAATGATTCGACACGGTGAGTTTAATAATAATTTGGTCCATGTCTAAAGCTGGCTGGATGTGCTGCACTATCGTGAGGGTGTATTTCTTCACATGGGAATGAGTTTTTAATCGCCACCAAAACCCCACCCCCACGTGACAAACCAGTAATTACAGTACTACGGTCCTTTCTGTAAACATTATATAAGGTACCATTAAATAGCTCAGAAGTGAAATGATGCTCTGTCAACCAGGTTTCCGTAAATAAAGTCATATTCTAGTGAACAAGAGGAAATAAAAAATTGATTCATTTTAGTTCTCATACCTCCGATATTCTGGTAATATAATGAAAACTTAACGTTAGCCGCAGCGATTGAAGTTGAAGTTGAGACCCCGTCTAGTCGTTTTTTTGAGAAGAAGATGAATCCCTTGGTGAGCGTCTTTGGTCCCGAGGATGTCTTGGTCTCGGTATAAATTCGTGAACCAAAGTTCCAGCCGGCCAAAGACTATTCGATAAGATGTTATCAAAATCGATGTTGTGAACCAGTAACTTAAAGGATGATATTTCTCGTTCCACATGAGAGGATAGTTTGTAGCAGATTACAGGTGCTGATAGAGTTAAAATTTTACTGTTGATGTGAGCCAAGATGTCATCAGCTGTTGTAGACGGTGATAGCCTGGAGATAAAGATCGTTTTCCGAGGTGGTCTATGGACGGCGACTAAATTGACGACAGGTGTAGAAACCCGGGACAATTCGCACGTAGTAGCAGATGACACAGAGTGTTGAGGATTAGCAGAAGTGTGATTCGTAGCAGCATAGTCAAGATTATTAGGAGCATGACTCTCGATCGATGGTGGAGTGCAGATTGTGGCGATAGCAGCTGGCACATTAGGAGATTGTTGTGCAACATCTGGAACAAGTTCTGAAGAACCGGTTGGCTGGCCCGTCACATTAGTGGTCACTGGATCTACCGCTGGATCTACCCAGACAAGACTATGATCCGAGGAGTTAATCGCAGGAACAACTGGTGGTGTGCGCTTAGATTGATTTGATTTCGTTTTAGCGCTTTGTTTGGCCCGACTTGCTCTTGTGAGTGCACCAGTTCTACCAACGTCAATGGGTTGATCAGATATACTGGGAGTGGGCGACTTTGATGCTATATGGTCACTCACTAGATCACAAAGATTATCGAGGTCCAATGAGTATTTAGTGAGGATGTCCATAGACAGAATGAAGTCACTCTTCATTTTCGCGACAAGTGAACGGCAGCCAAACAGCATTTCTAAGATGGTGGCACTCGAGTAGTTTCTGCAACTAATGCAGAACCATTGCAGGCCAGGAAAACAACGTAGTGCTTCACCAACACGATGTGGAAGATCAGCGCATTTGGCGTGAAAACTATTTTTGCATCCATTGCAGGAAATAAACGCGTCGTAAGTGCTCCACTCGGACTTACAGATTTCACAGGCAGCCATTTGCCAAGAAAATGAGGTTACGTTGAAACCACAATGAGAATGCTAAAGATTTGATGAATTCCAGATAAAATGAGAGAGCCTGATATTCTTCTGGATTCCAAATGACGGCAAGATATGATTTATTGTGGGGTTGACAAGAAATAGTTAATTAAACTTGTAAAAACGATAAAATAAAATTTGTCGAAGTCACGAGCAAAAAAAAAAAAATTTACGTTCGTATTTAGTGAAATTACGTTGCACCGATTCTAATCTGTTGGAGTATAAATGGTAATAAGGGTTCCAAATCGTTGAGCAGTATTCGAGTTGCGGTCTCACAAGAGAAGAATAGTGTCTTAAGAGTGTATGGATCTGAAAAATCAGTTGAATTTCTTTTTAAAAATCCTAACATCAAGATAGCTTTCGCATTAATTCGACTTTTGATAAAAAAAAAACCCCCAAATCCTTTTTACAGAAACCTCTTTCTAGAGAGCTAGAATTAATGGAATAATTCCAGTTGCTAGGGGATGAACACCTAGTGAAGGAGAGACACTGGCATATTCAAGGGAAGATTATTAATCATGCATAAAGACTTGAATTAAATCCAATAGCAGAAAGTTTTAGTAGAAGAGTTTCATGATTAACTTTATCGAATGCTTTAGCGAAGTCTGTGAAGATAACATCTGTCTGAAATCCATTTGAAAAATTTCTAATTATAGAGGAGTAAAATATGTTTAAATTGGTCGCAGTTGATTTACCAGATATGAAGCCATGTTGGTTCGTAGAAATTTGGGCACGCATACAATTTTACTAATCGGTCTATAATTGCAGACATCCTGATTAGGACCCGATTTGTGAATTGAAACAATATAAGAAATTTCCCATTTATCCACAAAAATTCCACTTGAGCGACATTATTAAAAATAATAGAGGACGAGAAATTATATCCGCACACCTCTTCAGCAAAATAGGAGCATGGCCAGCCGAAGAAGATGATTTGATACTCATCAGAGAACTAACAACAGCTACCGAGTAAACTGATTTAAAGTAATCGGCGAAAAATTACAAATAGTAAGAGTAAGCTCTTTAAGCTTATTTTCTATTGATGTGATATAGGATTTGAAAAGGAATTTATTTAAAATCTTGAAATCATTAAGACAAATGAGATAAAGCTGCTCAAGCTGTTGGTCACCCCTAGAACTCCTAAGCCTTTTGTTTGTACAACTGTGATACAAATGTTTTGTTGAGCTTTAGGTGATACACCAAAAGCTGTTTAAATTATGTTGGCAATTTGGCACGTGATACCAATTACCTAAATTTTAAAAGTTTAATGTTAAATGAGAACACTTGTTGAGTTTAGTTATAGAAAAAAACTGAATTTATTGATTGATTTTTACTTGCTTATATACATAAAAAATAGCTAAATTAACAAATTTGAAAATAATAAAATTTAATTTAAAATATTGAAAATTGCATTAACAGTAAAAAATGCAGTCGCTGACCGACGCATATCCGTCGGTCAACGATTTATTAGCAGAGCTTTAATTTTTGTTGTTTGCATTTGTCTTGGCTTGTTGTTATGCCAAGGCCATACTATGCTGACTTTGCTTTATTTTCATAAAGCGCATCAACACAATATGTATGCAAGCATAACTTTGTTTGTCATTTATTATTGTTTTACATTGCATTGCTTTGCTTTTATTTTAAACAAAGCAACGCAATGAAATATGTATGTTTGTACCTAAACATCTTGCCCGCCTGAACTGTTTTAAGATGTTATGATGCATTTTTCACTGTTGCACAATTTTTGAATTTAGTTTGAATTTGAAGTTAGTTTGAAAGGGAAGCTAAAAATTTTAATAAAAAAAAATTATATATATTTTTTCAATTTTAAAACATAATTTCAAAAATTTTTAATATGAATTAAAAAAAAAAAATTTTAATTGCAAATTAAATTGTTGGTGATTGCACAAGTTGAGGATCGATGACAAATCTTGGTGCTGGGATGGGTGCGTTGTCTGGCCGTTGTACCGGAGTATGCTTCATTTGTCTCATTTTCCAAATACACCAAATGATGGTGAAGGTAATAAGCAGTAAGGCTGAATAGCTTGTTACGTTGTGATGAGTATTAGCGTTTTGAAACAGTTGAGGCAATTCAATGATTTTATTCTTCTTGATGTTTTCGTGAAGTTGTTTCAATTGTTGTAAGTCATTGCTAAGTTCCAAAGGTGAGTCGTTGTAAATTATCCGTGCTTCGGAAGCGTTGGTAACTAACAGTTCGCTAAATGCAATGTGCGATGCATAAAGTGTACCTGTGAATGATTGACGAGCCTGGATGGTTGCAGTATGGTGTTTAAATATGCAATCATCGTGTAGTCAGCAAATTCGATCCTTGCAGTTCTAATAGTTCCGTGACTCCATTACAAACTGCAGTAATTTGTGTTGTAAATTTTGATCCAAAAATCCATTGATTTGTATGTTGTAATGGTTGCCAACTAATATCGGTTTTGATTTCTTCCAATATGCAAGTTGAGTCGGTTTTATTTTTGAGCATGTTGATTTCGCAGGAATACGCATGTGCTCCTTGATGATATTTTACTTGGTTATTCAAACACAGAATATTGTTTGTCGTTTGTTTAATGGTGACACAAGCTTGAAGTGCGGCAGCCGTTAGTGTAAAATATTGATCTCTATGTGGTGTGACAGCTAGTACGGATGTTTCCGGTCATATTTTCAGCATTGTTTTATTGGTTATAGGGAACAGGGGGCGAACCTTCACATGGCGTGTCTGACCGCCTCAACCTGGCGAGGCCAGCATTATCCATGTCGAAATCGTCTCAAGTCGACTCAAACCTCCACGTGGTGTTCCCTGGGCAACGGCAAACTGGCATCCGTCAGTTTGACGGCTAATTTGAGCGGCGGGTCACTCCATAGACCTTAAACATGGAATTTGCGCAGGGTTTGGGTCCCGCCACATTACTTCTGCCCAATGAAAACTAAACCAGCCTCGGATAAGAACCCCAATTACGTTGACGACCACCGCAAACGAAAAACGGACAATGATTTACGGATATGCACCTGGAATGTCCGAACCCTTTATAGGGAAGGTGCCATTATCCAACTGGCGGAAGCCCTCAAAACGATAAAGGCTGACATCACCGCCATCCAGGAAATGCGATGGAAAGGGCAAGGCTGCTCTAAACAAGCACACTGTGATATCTACTACAGCTGCCATGCGGAGAGGCGGGAATTTGGATGTGGATTCGTTGTTAGCCGGAAACTACGTCACCTTGTTTCCCGGTTCACACCTGTCAACGAAAGATTGGCCACGATCCGCATCAAGGCAAAATTTTTCTCCATCAGCCTTATTTGCGCGCACGCCCCGACGGAGGAAAAGGACGAAGCCGTCAAAGACGCTTTCTACGCTAGCCTTGAGGACGTATACGACCACCTTCCGGTCCATGACGTGAAAATAGTCCTCGGCGATTTTAATGCGAAAGTCGGAAGGGAAGGCATCTTTGGCCCCACTGTCGGTCAGTTCAGTCTTCATGAGACCTCCACGAACAACGGTCTAAGACTGATTGACTTCGCCGCGGCGCGAAACATGGTAGTTAGTAGCACCAGATTTAAGCACCTCGACATCCACAAGGCCACCTGGCTGTCCCCGGATCAAAAAACGCGAAACCAAATTGATCATGTTGTAATCGACGGAAGGCATGCCTCTAGTGTTCTAGATGTGCGTACATTTCGGGGGGTCAACATTGACTCCGACCATTATCTTGTTGCAGCCAAGATCCGCATACGATTATGCAATGCGAAGAACATACGCACAGGAATGCAACGAAAGCTAGATGTCGCTAAGCTGCAATTACAACGGACTGCCGAAGCCTACTCCGCTCAACTCTCGGTTAAGCTCAACCAACCAACCTCTGGACCACTCCATGCGCGCTGCCGCTGAAGAAGTCATTGGTTTCCGGCGCCCGCAACCTCGGAACCAATGGTATGATCAGGAGTGTCGCATTGCGACTGCAGTAAAAAACGCCGCATATAGAAAAACGCTGCAGTCAGCTGCAACGCGAGCCGTGCGAGAAAACTACCGCGAAAAGAGGAAGGAAGAGAGGCGCCTTTTCAGACGCAAGAAAAGAGAGCAGGAAAAGCGTGAGCGTGAGGAACTTGAGGTATACCAGGGCAAGAAGGATGCACGAAAATTCTATCAACAGGTTAAGCGTCTAACCCAAGGTTTCAAGCCCGGAGCATCCACTTGTAGAGACGAAAATGGAGATCTGAATACGGATACGCAGTGTGTGCTGAGATTGTGGAGACGTCACTTCTCCAATTTACTTACTGGCGACGATTTCACCAATGCCGCCCATGGAGAGCGCAGTCCAGAGCTACCAATCAACAATGACGGAGTGGAAGTACCACCACCTAGCCATGATGAGGTTCGAGTTGCTATCCAACGACTCAAAAACAACAAAGCAGCGGGTGCTGACGGCCTGTCAGCTGAATTGTTTAAAACCGGCGGCGATGAATTGATAAGGCGCATGCATCAGCTCATCAGCAAAATATGGCTAGAAGAAAGCATGCCCGACGATTGGAACCTCAGCGTACTGTGCCCTATACTTAAGAAAGGAGACCCAACAATCTGCGCAAGTTATAGAGGTATCAGTCTTATTTCCATCGCATATAAGGTTCTCTCAAGCGTACTATGTGAAAGATTAAAGCCGATTACAAAAACACTGATTTGACCTTATCAGTGTGGCTTTCGACCTGGTAAGTCCACCATAGACCAGATTTTCACGCTACGACAAATCCTGGAGAAAACCCACGAAAATCAAATTGACACACACCATCTCTTTGTCGATTTTAAAGCTGCGTTCGATAGCCCGAGAAGGGATTGCCTATACGCAACAATGTCTGAGTTCGGTATACCTGCAAAGTTGATTAGACTTTGCAGAATGACGTTGAGCAACACACGCAGCTCCGTCAAGGTAGGAAATGACCTCTCCGAAACCTTCAATACCGAAAGAGGTTTCAGGCAAGGCGATCCACTGTCTTGCGATCTCTTTAACATCATCATGGAGGGGATCGTACGAAAGGCCGGTGTGCATCGTAATGGCACCATTTTCTACAAAGGCGTCCAGCTCCTTGCGTACGCTGATGATATTGATATTGTCGGCAGAACCAAGAGAGATGTTACCGCTGCTTTCGCCGCTATCGAAAAGGAATCAGCCAAAGTGGGTTTGACGATAAATGAGGGCAAAACAAAATATATGCTGTCTACAAACAAGGGAGCTCGGCGTTTAGACTCCCACGGTTCATCCGGCAGCTATAACTTTGAAGTAGTCAAGGAGTTCGTTTACCTTGGCACCGCCATTAATACCAAAAACGAAATCAGCCTGGAGATAAAGCGAAGAACAATAATTGCTAATAGGTGCTACTACGGGCTCAGTAAGCAACTAAGTTCCAGAGCCCTCTCTCGATCGACAAAACTAACACTCTACAAGACGCTCGTTCTACCTGTGCTGTTTTATGGCGCTGAGGCATGGGTAGTTTCACAAACTGACGCAGCCGCTCTGGGGGTGTTCGAGAGAAAAGTTCTTCGCAAAATCTTCGGTCCTGTTCGAGTCGGCGATGACTATCGCATCCGAATGAACCACGAGCTGTATGAGCTCTACGATGACATTGACGTAGTTCGGCGTATAACTTTGCAGCGACTACGCTGGCTGGGTCATGTCCATCGTATGAACGACGAAGCTCCAGCGAAAAAGGTGCTCGAGGCGAGGGTCGCTGGTCAACGACGACGAGGGAGACCATGCCTCCGATGGATGGACCAGGCTGAGGAAGCCCTAACCGCACTTGGTGTATCCGATTGGAGAAGGCGCGCGCAAAGCAGAAGCGCCTGGCGAGAGCTGATGAGGTCGGTTGAAACCCGGACACGGGTTGTTACGACCAACTAAGTAAGTAAGTAAGTATTGGTTATAACAGGAATCGGTATAAGATTGAACAGATCAAATTGTTCATTATCAGTCAATGGTAATTGTATAATAAATATGATATGGTTCTGTGTGATGCCACTCTGCGAAGATATTAGTCCATATAAATCGATCACATCATATTGATCAAAGGGAAGCCGTAGGTTAAGCGGTAAATGCCCTTTTATTTTCATTATTTGTTCTTGAAGTTGCTGTGGTGTTATTAGAATGGGGCTGATTCTGTCATGTCTTGTATCGGCTAATACATCAAAAATAGCAGCTTCAATGTTTAAAACTTTTGAGGCCATTAATGAAAGTTGAGTTACTGTTGATATATAAATCTCCACGAGGTCAATGCGTTTTCTACATCGTTGAATGTTTTAGAGATATTGTTTGCCTCTTCCTGTAATTTGTTTATTCTTAGCGCGATGGTTTCTGTCTCCTTGGTTACTATGTTTAAAGTAGAATCGATGACTGATGTCTGGTTTTGAATCATGTGTGACAAGATCTCTTCGTTGTTTTTTATCTGATTAATCGTTTTTGAAATATTTTCCGCATATTCTGAGTCTAGGACGCCGAAAAGTTTGTTAGCCAGATTTCCAACGATGATGATTGCCCCTCTAGTTTTGCGTCGTCTCGTCATGATCTTCTCATCAGTTTGTAACTCAAGGTTAATGTTGTTGAATTGTTTTGCTAGTTCTAAACACATTGTTATTTGCTCAAGCAGTGAACAAAGGTGTTCAAGAACTGCGGTGCTGTTTCGAAGAATTTCCAGCTCCCTTTGTATGGGTACAAGATCATAGTAGATAATAACTTTCCATTCTCCGACTATGCGATTCACAGTGCCAATTCCTTCGAAGTATATTCCTGGCTTATTCGGGAACCTTTGCTGGCTAATTGGTGAGCAAAGCGCCAGTGGTAGCAATATGAGTGCTAATATAGTTATTAATAGATTGGGTTCTATGCGACTAATTTTCTTTGGTCCATTTTGGTCAGTGAGTGTTTCTGCCTTTCGCAAACAATTTAAAGGTATGCTGAGTTTAAGTGAGTTTGAAGTTTCTAATTGTGGTTCAGGGTCTTGAGGATCTTGAGATGTTGATGCAATTGTTGGCAATGGTGCAAGCAGATGGATAGGTCGTTTATAAGTTCCTTGAGATGTTTTTATTTGTGCAACGCGAATTAAACCATCATTTCCTGAAAAGGTTTTTATCACGCGCCCAATTGGCCATTTCATAATTGGCAAATTATCATCTTTAATTATGACCATTGCACCTTCTTTCAAATTTACCTTTTCTTTTGTCCATTTGCTACGTTGTTGAAGTTGATTCAGATATTCTTTAGACCACCGTGTCCAAAATCCATGTTTTACTCTAGACACTTCTGTCCAGTGAGTAAGTGGGCTTGAAGTCAGCTGCTGAGCGAGTAGGTCAACTGGAGCCGTAAGTGGTTCTCCAATCAAAAAATGTCCTGGCGTAAGCGCTGTCAAATCGTTGGGGTCTGTGGAAATAGGTGTCAGTGGTCGTGAGTTTAAGATGGCTTCTATTCCGATCACGACTGTTTCCAGCTCCTCATAGGTGAGTGATGAGGTCAAAACGCTCCTGACTAGCAGATGTTTTGCTGATTTGACAGCCGCCTCCCATAGTCCACCAAAGTGTGGAGCTCTTGGAGGAATGAATTGAAATTGAATACCCTTGTCGCTGCTGTAGCGGATGATATCTTCCCGTGACTTCTGTTAATGAATTGCATCTTCAAGTTCAGCTAACTGTCCTTTTGCACCAACGAAATTAGTTGCATTGTCGCAATAAAGATTTTGACAGCGACCTCGTCTACTGATAAAACGACTGAGTGCTCCAATAAAACCATTCGTTGTAAGGTCACTAACCAACTCTAAATGCACCGCTTTTGTTGAAAAACAGCAAAATATGGCTAAGTAGGCTTTTGTTGGCCTTTTTCATCTAATTTTGTAATGGACCCAGAAAGGGCCACAGTAATCCACTCCAGAATTTAAAAATGGCCGCGATTGCTTAACTCTATCGCTGGGCAAGGCGCCCATGAGCTGTCCAAATAGCTTAGGATTTGCTTTTGAACATTGTATACAAGAGTGAATTATGTTTCGAGCCGTAATTTTTCCTTTAAGGGGCCAGAAGTTTTGACGCATTACATTTAAAAGTGCTTGGGATCCACAATGTTTGTTTTCTTCGTGCTTCATTTGGAAAATTAATTTGCATAATGTGTCGTTGTAGGGCAGTACCATGGGATGTTTTGCATCGTATGGCAGTAATGATGATTCAATGCGTCCACCAACACGCAAAATACCAAATACGTCAACAAATGGTGCCAAGTTTCCCAATGAACTGGAGTTCTGAACAGCTTTAAATTTCGTAAGGTCCTTAATTTCTTCACTGAATTCTGATGCTTGAATTGTTTTTACTATTGTTAGTAAAGCTGATCGTAATTCTGCTGGTGAAAGAGCTAAATATTCTGGCTTTTGACGATTAAAAGGGCGTCGTAAATATCCAACGGTATGTAGAAGAAATCGAAATGAATTTCGGTGATCGATTTTATTAATTAATGTTTCTAGATCACTCCATTGATGTGTGATTGTAACAACAGCCTTGGTTCTTCTTTCGATGTCATTAGGAACTTCGGATATTTTTGATGCTGGTTTCTTCCACCACTGTTCGCTTCCATACAGAAAAAAAAGGTCCATAAAACCACTGTGAGTGCGCGGCAAGCTTGTCTGGATTTATACCCCTGGATAAAACATCAGCTGGATTGTCTTTTGATGCAACATGATGCCATTGTTCTGATGTCGTCATTTGATGTATCTGGCTGATTCGATTTGCCACAAAAGTGTGAAGGGTGGAAGATTGAGATTAAATCCATGAAAGTACAATTTCTGAGTCTGACCAGAGGAATGATGAAATGTTGGTATATTTTAAATCCTTTTTTACACGATTGGTGAGATTTGCACCAAGTACAGCGGCCGATAGTTCTAGTCGAGGTATTGTTAATTTTTTCATTGGTGCAACCTTTGATTTAGCACATAATAATCGCGTGGTTATAGTGCTATCTTTGTAGGTAGCTCTTATGTAGACAGCTGCTCCATATGCTTGTTCAGATGCATCAACAAAAGTGTGCATTTGTATGTTTTCAGGGACTTGGCTGTTAAATATGTGTCTAGATGTTCTTAGAGTGTTGAGTGTCAATAGATCAATTCTGAACTGTGTCCATTGCTGTAAAAGCTGGGGAGGTAGCTCTAGGTCCCATGATAGTTTTAGCTCCCAAAGCTTCTGCATAAAAATTTTTGCTTTTACCGTGACTGGTCCGAAAATTCCCAGTGGGTCAAAGATTCGTGCCAAATCTGATGCTACTGCTCTCTTGGTGAGTTGGTTAACTTGATTTATTTGTGTCTTTCCACACAATTCGTCTGAATTTGGACGCCAAATGAGTCCCATGTTTTAATAGTTTGATTTGCGTCATCATCTAGGTCAAGATTAATTTCTTGGTCTTCACGCGGTATGCCAGCTAGAAGTCGAGGATGATTTGTACACCATTTTCGTAATTTGAATCCAGCTCCCTGCAGTATAGTTGTAATTTGTTGTTGAGTTTCTAAGGCCGTTGCAATGTCGTTTGCGCCGCTCAAACAGTCATCAACATAGAAATCATCACGGATTGTTTGGGCTCCATATGGATATCTGGTCATATTCTGTACTGCTAGGTGCTGTAGACATTTTGTTGCCATATAAGGTGCCGACGTCGTACCGTAAGTAACAGTTTGTAAGCGGTAGTACTGTAGGTCTTCAGAATCATCTTTTCTCCAGACTATAAGTTGCTGCGCTGTATCGTCTGCATGCACCAGAATTTGTCGATACATTTTTTCAATATCGGCAGTAAAAACAAAACGAGATCTAAATCGAAGCAATATAGTGAATAATTCGTTTTGAACAGTTGGACCCTTTTGTAAGATATCGTTAAGTGACAGCCCAGTTGATGTTTTTGCTGAAGCGTCAAACACGACTCGTAGCTTGGTTGTACTACTATCCGGCTTTTCAACATAGTGGTGAGGAATGAAGTAATTTGTTGACGGAATGTATTGATTTTGGATCTTCTGCATGTGTCCTAAAGCTTCATATTCTTGCATAAATTTTACGTATTCTGCTCGAATTGTAGGATTGTTTTTAAGTCTTTTCTCCATTAGTTTAAAACGTCGTTCAGCTTGGTGTCGAGAATCTCCCAAAGATGATGGTGTGTCAGAAAAAGGAAGTCGAACGACAAATCTCCCTTGTTGATTTCTGGATACGGTGGTTGCAAAATGAGTCACACAGTGATTCAGCTGCTGTTAAACCTTTTGTTTCTTCATTGAAGTTATCGAGTTTCCAAAATCTTTCTAAAATTTCGCCCAACCTTTCTTCTTCATCTGCAAATATGGCACATGTTGCATTTTCAGTTATTTCAATTTTAGACTTTCCAATAAATATCCATCCCAAAATAGTATTTTGTAGTAAAGGTAAGCCGTTTCCCAATTTTAACTGGTTTGGACGTAGAAATTCATGATAAAATTCTGCTCCAATAAGGACATCAATGTTTTCAGGCTTAAAAAATTGGGGATCTGCTAGTTCTATGTTCTCCGGAATATTCCAGTCCTTTACATTTATTTCTTGTGATGGCTGAGCTGGGATTATTTTTGGAAGAACAAAGGCCTCTAACCTTGTGCAAAAGTCTCCAAATCGTGTTTCTAAACCAACATTGACACGGGAGGTTGATAATTTGGTTCGGGATCCAACTCCTTCTATTGATAGTGTTGAATTTGTTGTAGATAATGATAGTCTGTTAATAAGTCTTTGTGTAACTAAGTTGACCTGCGATCCCGAGTCAAGCACAGCACGAACTTCACATGTCTGCCCGTTATTCGCCACGATTTTTACTTTAGCTGTTGCTAGAAGTACATAACTTTGTTTTGCTGAATGACTTTGGCTGTTTGTAGTTGAAATAACAACCGAAGTCGCTTCTTTGGAAGTCTGTGAAGTCGACGCCGCTACTGATGATTTTATAGATTGTTGTGTTGGTTTGCTTTGCTCCAAATGCAATAAAGTATTGTGTCTTTTATTACATTTTTTGCAAGATCCTTGCTTACAATTTTTTGTTTTATGATCTGATTTGAAGCAATTAACACAAAGCTCTTGTGATTGAACCCACTTAAGGCGCTCTGATGGAGTCATTTGAGCTTTAAATTTTTCACAGTAAAAAAGCGGGTGGCCCTTTTCATTGCAAAGTTTGCATGAAATTGATGATACTGTCGATAATGCCAACTTATAATTTTCTTTTGTTGCTGGTAATTTTTGATGTTTGTTACTACTTCCCATTGCTTCCAAGGCCTGGAAGCGATTCTTGAGAAACGTTAGAAATTTCGCTATTGTCTGCAACTCTCTGGGGTCTTGCAGCGCATGTTCGTACAACATGTGACTTTGATTATCCAATTTCTTTATCAAGATATGAAGTAGCAGGGGGTCCCAGTTGGATGTGTCGATTCCCAGATTTTTAAAAGCAGCCAAACTTTCGTGAATGGTATCATGAAAGTTTCTTATGACTTTGGCTTCTGATGTGAGATTCGGCAGGGATAGTAATCGTTGTATAATGGCTGAAGTTAGAACCCTTTTATTATTAAACCGATCTTTTAATGCTGCCAATGCTATTTCATAGTTGTCTTCTGTCAATTCCAAATGTCTAATTGCTCGTTCTGCTTCGCCAGAAACATTCGTTTTCAAATACCACATTTTTTGAATTTGTGGAATAGGTTGATGATGAATCATCCGTGTGAAGACGTCTGAAAAGGTCTGCCACTTCAAGTAGTCACCGTCAAATTTCGGAACTGACATCTTTGGAAGTTGTATCGATGTGTATTAATTAGCTTGCGGATTACAACTTTGTCTTGACAATTCTTCTTTTAGCAGTATAACTCTGGTTTCCAGTTCCGTATATGACAGCATGTCATATCCTTCCGCCTCTGGGTCTTCACATATAGCCCAAATTTGAAAATGGGCTTCTTCAATCTTGCTCCATAGATTATTCAATACTATCAGGCACTGAGCTGGGGCTTCCTCTTTAGACTTGCCTGCGAATAAGCGCTCCAATTAAGTTATCATAGCCTTTTGCTTCCTACACCATAAACCGAATTGAGGGTCGTTGATGACTTTCAAGGAAGAGGACTGCTCTTGATGATTAAGAATTGATTGTTTTTGACTAGCCGGTTGCAAAGGCCTGACTGTTGCTGGATTTTGATTCCTTGTGTCTGGTATGGATAATGCTTCTAACCTTTGTATTTCAGCTTCGAATAATTTGATGTAGCCATTTGTAAGATCAGTAATTTGGTTATAGTAACCAGTCGAGAAGTACTCATGATCCATTGGCTGATCAATGAGTGTACGGAGCTTTGTGTCCATCTCCTCGAACTGGTCCCATGCTGTGCGAAGACACTGAAGCCGCTCAACAAAATATGCAGCTGTAGTCTTTCTGCTTGCTGAGTCCTTTTTAAAGTTGACTATGAGTCGCTGGATTTCAGCACCCGTACCCTGTTGGGTCTTCAGAAAATCGTTGAAAGTAGCCATGGATTCCTTGGGTCACAATGTAGCCGAAATGTCGGGGTCACCAAAATGTTTGTACAACTGTGGTACAAATGTTTTGTTGAGCTTTAGGTGATACACCAAAAGCTGTTTAAATTATGTTGGCAATTTGGCACGTGATACCAATTACCTAAATTTTAAATGTTTAATGTTAAATGAGAACACTTGTTGAGTTTAGTTATAGAAAAAAAAACTGAATTTATTGATTGATTTTTACTTGCTTATATACATAAAAAATAGCTAAATTAACAAATTTGAAAATAATAAAATTTAATTTAAAATATTGAAAATTGCATTAACAGTAAAAATGCAGTCGCTGACCGACGCATATCCGTCGATTTATTAGCAGAGCTTTAATTTTTGTTGTTTGCATTTGTCTTGGCATGTTGTTATGCCAAGGCCATACTATGCTGACTTTGCTTTATTTTCATAAAGCGCATCAACACAATATGTATGCAAGCATAACTTTGTTTGTCATTTATTATTGTTTTACATTGCATTGCTTTGCTTTTATTTTAAACAAAGCAATGCAATGAAATATGTATGTTTGTACCTAAACACCTTTTATAAGCTTTATTCAATTAATTCTTTGAATTGCCTAGCCTCTGGTTAAACCAAACCGGATTATTAGAGCTGAGAGTATTCTCCTTAGGAACAAAGTTTCTAATCAAATCATTAAGAACAGAACGAAATAACCCATACATTTCAGCCAAATCCATTCCTGAAAAAGCTACATACCATTAAACTGAATCAAGCCCACCCTGAATACCATTGTAGTTAGCGCGACTAAAGTCTTAAGACTCTTGAGCAGAAGTATAGGATTTCTGATAATTTAAGACACTAAATTCAAGCATTATGGGCACATGATGTTGTGACCTCTTTACAATATCACATTGTGGAGATTCAAGAGTTACAATAAATTCCTTATCAATAAAAATCAACTCTAAGATTCTATCCAAATCATTAAATTTATCATTTATCTGGACTAAGTAATAATGCAAGAAAAAAATTATATGCGCATCAATTTCTGATAAAGCATTAAACGGCAAAACATAGAACTCATCGCTTACTGATTCCCAACTATCATTACAAAGATTAAAATTGTCTGTCAAAATAGCATGATGATATTGATTTAAGTTATCTAGAAAAGGTGGAATATTATCGAGATGAATAGAGTGCAATTCCAGAGAGCTTCTCGGCGGGATATATCTCACAGTTACGAAAAAAATGATATCTTTGCAATACTACTTTAACAATTAATTGATCCACATCTAAGGTAGTACCCAGAACTTAGATGAGGTAAAGAAATTAGAGATCAAGATATATTAGAGCGGATTGCAATTAACACACCGCCACCGCGTGAGAGCCCCGAGGTATTAATGCAACGATCTTTCCGGAAAACATTATAGGATGCACTAAGGAATAATTCAGAACTTAAGTGGTTATCAGTAAGCCATGTTCCAGTGAATACAATTATGTCATAATTAAAAGATTGAGAAGAAACAAATAAATCATTAATTTTAGTACGAAGCCCGCCAACATTTGGCAATATAGAGAAAAGCTTAAATTAGAGTTAATAAAAATAAGGTGTGTTTCATATATATAACGCCACTTCGAAATTTTAAATATTTTTGTAACGGCCAGCTTAAACAAAAGAGAATGTTTTGCGAATTTGGTCATCTATGCACAACAACAATAGTGAGCAAGACCAAAGTCTATTCTAATAACGGTACATTGTTTATTGCTAAATATTACTTTTAATGCCGTTTCATATTTATAAAGCCACTTGCAATTATTCCTTCCGATGCGTTTGAAGTGTAGAGATAAATAAAATTGTGTAGTTAGTTTTCAAGACCTTAACAATAGAAAAAAATATAGGCAGGAATACCTCGTGCAACCCAACATACTTGCGAAAGAATTGGAAAAATAAAAATTCCTAAAGAAGAAAGCAATGGAATTCAGGAAATCGTACGTAGAATTAATTTCGGCTAAACAAAATGTTCGGGCAAAAACAAAATCCTCTTACCGCGGAAAATAATCCGAGCTGCGAGCAACACTACGCACAGTTTAAAAGAGTTGCGGAGTTTTGTTGTTGAAAAAGTTTCCCGAACACCGGTATGGAAAGTGCTACATCAGTGTAAACATATCCGTAGTGAAGTTATGAAGTGTGTTTCTGCTCTTGCTAGCAAACATAAGAGAACGTGCTTGGAATTTGCAAGAAGGAACATAGGAACAAATTGACTACCAGTCAGCTTTTCAATAATGTTTTAAAAAAGGGTCCCACGTTGAAGTTTAATTTTGACTTGTGATTTTTTTCCGATAAGAAAAAACGGAATCTTGATGGCCAGGATGGATTTTGACATTATTAATACGACATACGCCGCGAACCACTTCCATTTTCAAAAAGAAGTTTTGGTGGAGAGAAGTGATGGTGTGGGGTGGTTTTTCTGAAATTGAAAGTTCAAGCATGAAGAGCGCTGACTACACACGTGTGCTGGAGAGCAGTTCGACTTTGGAAAAAAACGGACAGACACAACTAGTATTCCAGCAAGATAATGCGGCAATCTACGTAAATCGAGATGGTTTCAGGCCAATAACATTGATTTATTGGAGTAGCCGGCGTACTCTTCAGATTGTAATCCCATCGAGAATTTATGAGGAGTACTTGTACGCCAGGTGTATAAAAATAACAGACAATTTGGCAACGTGAAAGAACGGAAATGAGTAATTTTCGAAGAATGGAGTAAAATTGATTCAAACACATTAAAAAAAATTAATTGCAAGTATGCTAAATCGTATTTACAATATTATTGGAGCCAATGGAACAGAAATTTAATATATTTTTTTTTTTATAAATTCAATAAAAATCGTTTTTATTAAAAATTTTGAAATGGCGTTATAAATATGAGACATCATCAAAAGTGATATTAAGCAATAAACAATGTACCGTTATTAGAAAAGAGTTCACTTTTGCTCACTATTGATGTTGTGCATAGATGACCAAATTCGCTAAACATTATCTATTGTTTAAACTGGCTGTTACAAAAATATATTCAAATTTCGCAATGACCGTTATATTTATGAAACATACCTTATAAGGAGCATTATTATAACTTAAGTTAGAGTTAATGAGAACATTAGATGTGTTATTATCTAGTTTTTTGAAAGAGATTTACCAATTTTTTTACGTAATACAAACTCATGGACCACTACCCCTTCCGGCCAGAAGTCTTTTGAGACCAGCGTATTAAAAAGTGTTACAGGTGTATAGATCTTAAATTAAGAAATATCCCTCCGTATGTGAGAGATGAGTCCACACAACGCTGATGCAGCGGGAGGACCATTTGACTCATTAAGAATAACAGAAGAATGAGAAGAGCGTGAAGTTAATGATGCTGGATTCATATCATTCATATCGCTAGACTGATATGCAAGTGGTGATGACCTTGTCGAATTGACAGACATCACAGGATGAATTTGACAATGAGATGATAACGAGGAAGATAGCATTTGCACAGCAGCGCCAGATTGCACAGCAGGGCAAGATAGCGCAGTAGCACCAGATTGAGCAGCAGCGCCCGATTGCACAATGGCAGGATCAGCAGCAACATGATGCGTAGCAGCCATAGTAGACATGGCAGCAACAGTAGTAGTAGTAGTTGGCGCAGCACTTATAGCTTGAGCATTAGCAGTGATTTCTTCAGCTGCAGTATGTATGTATAATTATGGTGATTGATATTATAGATAATTTGTTCTAATGATGTGTTGACGATAACGAATGATTGAGTCTTTAATTTTCCATTTTTTCGTCTCCGTCTATTTTTAGATATGCTTAAAATGGCCATGACCAGACAGATTTTTCTCGTTGAAGAAAAACGGGTGCGTGGAACCAAAATAAGCAGGTCTTGAGCTGATTTGGCATTATTCCTCTGAATAACACGTCAGCAGGATTCGGTTTTGATGGCACATGATACCATTGCTGTTTGTTAGTTAACCCGTGAAGCTTTGCAATTCTGTTTGCGACAAAGGTATGACAATTTGAAGTAGAAGAATGAAGCTAGGTCAATTTGTGAATCTGTGAAATAATAGGTTGGATGATGGTTGTTTTTAGATAATTATTTACCTTTGCCATGAATTCGGCGGTGCTGTCATCTTTATTCGTTCGAAATTACTAGACGGGTCAATTCGAAGAAATATAGATGACAGCACCGTAAGCTTTTCCAAAAGAGTCTGCAAGACCATGGATTTCAACTGACAGGAATTTGCCGTTTGAAGACGTCAAGGAAATTGAACTTCAGAAAGCATTGGTAATTTTTGATAAAATGATTACCGCTTGTACGAACAGGCTCATTACATGTCAAATTTAATTACCATAATTTTTTAATATTTTTTTTTTTGGTATTACAACTACTGGTGCAACCAGACCCATTGGGTCATAAAAACGTACCAAGTCTGATGATGCAGTTCTCATTGTTACAGTAGTAACTTCCTTCGGAGTAATCTTTATATAAAGCGTGTTAACTTTTGGGTGCCAGATAAGATCAAGCGTATTGATTGTTGCGTTATCTTCGTTCTCGATATTTATATTTTTTTTTTTGTCCTCTACTGAAATGTTTTGCAGTAAACTTGTAAGGTTGGCACACCATTTTTGCAATTTGAAACCTGCTGTTGATAAATCGAATGAGGTGCTGATGTGTGTCAATTAATTAATTTAGACTAGATCAAACTATTGACTATTTGACCCGATCAAACCATCATCGACATAGAAATCGTGCGATAAAGCAATTGATCCGAGTGGTAAATTTTGGGAGAACTGACTCGCCAATTGTTGCAAACACTTTGTTGCAAAGTATGAAGCTGATCTGGTTCCGTATGTCACAGTTTTATTTTGAAAGTAGTTTAGTTTTTTCTTGGGATCCTCTTGCTAAGCTATCGTTTGAAATTGTTGATCTACAGAGTTGATAAGTATTTGACGGTGCATTTTTTTAATGTCAGTGGTGAAGACAAAACGTGAAATTCCAAACAGAAGTAATACTGACGACAACACGCTTTGTACCACCACAGGTCCATTATACTTCAGGTCATTTAATGAATAGCCTGAAGAAGTTTTGGCGGAAGCGTCGAGTACAACGGAATGTAAATTTCCGGTTTTAATACATAATAATGTTGAATACAAAAATGTGGTGACAAGAGCTGATTTTATTTATGCCTAATTTTTGCATATGTCCAAGTGTTTCATACTCCCGCACGAACTGTATGTACGCTGTCTTAACTTCAGGGTTTCATGCTAGTCGTTTTTCTAATGCATAAAAACGATAAATGGCAAGACAGGATCTTCTATGAGCACCTTATGGGAACCTATGGGAACCTTACGATAAAGCGTCCGTCTCTATTTCTTTTAGTTTGTAAATTGAAAAGGTCTTCACATTAACGTTAAGATTCCGTGAATTTATCGTTGGTTGAGGAGGTGACTTCTACTAGGAAAAAACAAAAAACCAAATGGTAATTTCATCCCTTGAGGGGACTGACCGAGCTTCTTATGATCAATTGTGTTGTAAATTTAATTAAATAATTATTTGTATTGGCAACCCTGCTCATTATTGCAGACTGGATGCAATTAGGTGTGTTTTCGTACTCACACTGTGTAACTTGTGGGACACTATTTTCTGTTTCCGTACTTTCTGTGCTTAAAATGGGAGAACAAGAACAAGCATAAAACCGGTCTCTCAAGCACACTTAGTGCACAGAGAGTATTAGAACTCAAGACTCCGAGTAAAGTAAGAACAAGCATCAGCTTCACAAACAAATTGACGATAACTTAATTGGCGCAATTTACGTTTAACATGTCTGCAGTCAAAATCAGCTGTTTTGTGCTTGAAACTTACTAGAAGCTGTTTCCGTACTTTTGCAACTATTCTCACATGTCATGTCAGAGCAGAACAAGTGAGTGGTCGTTTTTATTTCAAGCCGAGCTTCGCAGATGTTAAATGGCGACCGTGACAGGACACAAAAAAAAAAACGCTCGAAAGAAAAGAAACTTAATTGGAAACTTTCTGGCTTGACCAAAATATTAAAATAACGAAAAAAAAGTGTGCAATTGGAAAAGTAATAAAAAACAATAATATTAAAGGTAATATAAAACTAATGTACAAAATCAAGTTTGTGGAAAAAAGAACAATGTGCGGAGAAAAAAAAAAAACAATTTTGTGAATAAGCGAGAAAAAAAACGTTGCTACCCTCACGAATCGTTGTCGATCGCGTTTTGTGGCTACACGAAAAAAATAATGATATAAATTGCAAAATCAAATATAGTGGTGAAAAGAACAAAGTGCCGAAAAAAAAATAAAATAATAAGCAAGTTTGTGAACAAGTGAAAAGGAAAAAAAAGTTGCAACCCGCACAGTAGCAGGGCGTTCATTGTTGCCTACGTGACTTTCGCTAGGTAGGCAAGGGCGACTAGAGCGAAGAATACAGGCGAAACAAAAACAACGGTGGTGTTATAGTGGTCTGCGCAACAGCAACAAGTGGCTGCATACTGTGTATTTTCAAAAAATTGACCGCAAACTATCAACGTGCGCAAGTTCAAAACATTTTTCCAAAACTATGTATATTAAAACGAGAAAAATAAACTGTAATGCGTCGTAAAAGAACAAATTTAATGAGAACAAAACAAACATGTTAAATATTTTCCATAAATTGCAAGCAAAGTTAGCACAAGTGCATTGTGATTTTAAAATATCATGGAAAAATTAGTTGTAATTTAAAGAAGAGACGATGTTTGTAAAAAGTGAAATGTAACAATAACAGTTATTTGGTACAGTCAGCTTAACCTTGGCATCGTTGGCGGTTAGCAACGGCGCATGCAACTTCAAACTGTACTCGCTAGTTTTCGAAAAAATGTACTACAAGCAAAGCGCCTCCTCGTGCTCAAGTACAGTGGGCAAAAATTTATAGTCCCACAAGACGAAAAAAAAATATATAAAATCATTTAATCAACATACACTTGAATTCAAGGTAATGAATTGAAATATTTAAAGAAAACTATATAAAAAAAAACATAATAACTGTAGAATTAACTACAACCAAAACTATTTAAACGCAAACAACTGCAAATTAACAATAACAACATAAAGTGTTATACACAACTTTTGAAAACTAATAAAGCTGCAACAACAAAAACAACACCAATATCATTTTGCTTTAAAATAAATAATGTTCAACTTGATTTCATCATGCATGGCGACGCAGCAACAACAGCGAAGAAAAAAAGCATCATTCGGAAGCTATAGAAATTATTCCACGGCTCCAGTGAACTACAGTGGTCATCAATGAGTTTTCAACAGTCAAATATGATATGATGTAAGTCAAATATGATATGATGTAATATGAAGTAAAATATGTTGGAAATATTTTTTTTTATATTTGCTCTATATAAATTTTAAATTAAATTTAATCTTTATTGCTAAAGTAGTACAACCAACATGTAATTAGTACAAAATTTTAATATTTAACAATATGGTAGTATGAAATAGGATAATGAAAGGTTAATTTATTGCAGTTACAAAAAGCGTCTTACAAAACAAACCATTATCATCTAAAGAGGGAAAAATAATAGAATATACGAATTTGCTTATACAAACATATAATGTTTGTTAATGATCCACATTGAGGAAGTAGAAGCAAACAAAAAACAGTAATTTTAACTGTATAAAACTGTCATAACCTCCTAGTTAAATGTTTTCTCAAACTTAAGTATAAAGTTAGTATACCAAACGTTTCAAGTTTAGATTTGGGAGAGACCAGTATGGCGACCAGTATGGCGGGCTAGCATTGTATATTGCGGACCACCTACAATTTGAAACAGAATCGACTATCAATTAGGATGATTGTCATATTCTACGAGTGTCGTTGCCAAAACTAAAAATAGGCAACAAGGCATTGACCATCATTGGGTTTTATGATCTCCTAAGTGCCCTGTGGAGTTATTTATAGAACATTTAGAATCACAACTAGAATCAAATATAAATTCAAATAGCTGCATAGTAGCAAGCGATTCCAATATTGATGTTTTGAGCGACTCTCCGGGAAGGCGATCATTAACCATCTTGCTTAACTCCTACTGCTTGAATATATGTCACAATTTAATCACATGTCAGAACTCCAACTCCTCAATAGATAACATCTTTTCAAATATTGACTCTAATAAAATATATATAGCATCGACGCCATGTTCGTTAAGTGACCACGACATTGCACTGTAAATATTAAGTGCGCACAGCAAAAATATATAAACGAAGAGAAAACTGTATACGACTTTGAAAAGATAAAGGTTGACACTGACTTAGGTCTCTCGCAGTTAAATGATCTGGATGATATGCTAGAACCCAACTATCTTACTTACTTAGATGGCGCCTGCAACCGTCAATCAGATTCCGCCTGTTGTAAGAAATTGCGCCAGCCATTTCTGTTTTGCGCTTGCTGGCGCCAGTTGGAAGCTCCAAGTTTCGTCAGGTTGTCCTCTACTTGGTCCCTCCAACGGAGATGCGGTCGTCCTCTTCTGCGTCGTCCGCCGCTGGGTACCGAATCGAATATTTACTTCGCTGGAGCGTCGTCTTCCATCTGCTCAACATGACCTAGCCGCTCGATTTTTATGCGCTTTACTATGTCAATGTATAGCTCATACAGCTCATCGTTCCATCGTATTCGGTACTCGCCATTGACGCAGATTGGTCCGTAGATTTACGAAGGATCTTTCTCTCGAACGCTCTCAAAATCTTTTCATCAGAGCTGCTCAACGACCAGGTTTGTGCTGCATATAACAGGACGGGCATGATTAGTGACTTATAGAGCGTGACTTTTGTTCATCGAGAGAGGGCTCTGCTTCTCAATTGCCTACTGAGCCCAAAGTAACACCTGTTGGCAAGAGTTATCCTTCGTTTTATCTCTTTACTGATATCGTTGGTGGAGTTGCTGGATGCTGGAACCGAGGTAGACGAAGTCCTTCACAACCTCGAAGGAGGTGTTGTCAACAGTGACGTGGGTGCCAATACGCTGGGACTGTTTGTTTGTTGACACCAGATATTTCGTCTTATCTGCGTTTACTGCAATACCCATGCGACTCGACTCTTTTCCTTATTTGGAGAATGGTGCACTGACTTCTCGTGTGTTATGGCCAATGATATCAATGTCATCGGCATACGCTAGCAGCATAACACTCTTATAGAATATTGTGTCGCTTTGTCTCAGATCAGCAGCTCGACTGATCTCCTCCATGATTAGGCTAAAAAAGTCGCACGATAAATAATCACCTTGTCTGAAATCTCGTTTGGTAACAAATGGGGGAGAGCTCCTTCCCGATTTCGTGGGGAAGAGGGGGGAGGGGGGGGGGGCGAACCTTCACATGGCAACGTGTCTGACTGCCTCAACCTGGCGAGGCCAGCATTATCCATGTCGAAATCGTCCCAAGTCGACTCAAACCTCCTCGTGGTGTTCCCTGGCAACGGCAAACTGGTATCCGTCAGTTTGACGGCAAATTTGACTATCTCAATGATAAAATTGAATCGTCAGTATTAAGCGCTGTGGAGGTCAACAAATCAACAAAAACTGTTCGAAAAAAGATTCAGCACCTAATGTCTCCATGGGCAAACAGCAACTTTATTTCGCTGGTTTTCTCTATAATAAAATTGAGTCGTCAGTATTAAGCGCTGTGGAGGTCAACAAATCAACAAAAACTGTTCGAAAAAAGATTCAGCACCTAATGTCTCCATGGGCAAACAGCAACTTTATTTCGCTGGTGCAATTAAAGAAAAACATTTATACACAAATAAAAAAGCAGCCATACAGGAACGACTTAAAAATTCGTTTACAGTGTATAAATAATGTCGTAAAATCTTAAAAAAAAAATACTGCTCGAAAGCTATCATAGAGTGAAACTTGGCAATGTAAAAGGCGACATAAAGGAACATGGAGAGTTTTAAACGAAGTTCTCAATAGAGACCACAAGAGAACTACAATCGATAAAATCGAAGCTGAAGAAGAAACAATCGTTACAAATCCGCTACTTACAGCGAAGTGTCTTGACACATTCTTTGTTCATCGCGCAGCCGAAGTAACTGCAAACCTAGAATGCGAGGAAGGTAGCAACATTAACGCTTTTTTAACTTTACGAGAGTCGAGCACACCATTTGAATTCAGAGAATTTGACGGGACTGAGATAGAAAATATAATTCTGAACCTTAACGAAAATAAAACTGAGGGTATTGATAGCATCCCAGTAAGTCATAAAAAAACTCGTCATCGTCCATGTCAAACATTCTGGCTAAACTTTTCTCTGCTATGGTTAAAACAGGTATATTCCCGAGTAAACTTAAATTGCAAAAAATTCTGCCATTATTCAAAGGTGGGGACAAAACAAAAATAAATAACTTCAGACCGATTGCAATACTGCGAGCTCTCAATAAAAGGTGGCGAAAATAATAAAAAATCAAATAGTCGAAAATATGATATCAAATCATCTAGAAAATATGAACTTCCTGTATAACCAGCAATATGAATTTCAAAAAGGGTCCGGTACTCAAGCAGCACTAGTTCAAGCGGTGGATGACATGAGCTCGGCTTTAGATCGAAGCTGTTTGGAAGCCGGAGGTTTGTTTATAGACCTACAGAATGCATTTGAGTGTGTCAATCATGAAATCATATTGCAAAAATTGCGCTATGCTGGGTTTTGTGGCAAAACAATGGATTTAATTGAACAGCTATTTGTATGATAGGTACCAAACGGTTTTCAACGGTAAGGCTCGCCGCGAATTAGAAAAAGCCTTTTGCGGTGTTCCACAAGGTAGTGTGGTTGCACCGATCCTGTTCCTGATATTCATCAAAGATATTAAAAATATCACGTTAAATGGCAAATTGTTCGTGTTCGTTGATGACATCGCCGTTTTACCCAACCAGAAGTAGAACAGTACTAAGAGCTCAACTAGAATACGACAATTTGATGCTACAGGAATTCTTTCGCTTCAACAAAATTTCTATGAACACTAACAAAACAAAATTCATTATTTTCGCACCCCGCAGGAATGCGGAAGCCAACTTTATGTTCACTATAAGCGGAACGGAAGTTGTGGAGGAGAAGGAAAAGAAATTCCGGGGACTCACGCTGAGTAACAATCTTACATGGAATCACCATATAGCGCACCTTCAACACAAGCTCTCGTATGGACTTGGGCTGCAGTTTAAATTTAAAAATAAGCTATCTACGTCGAAAAAATATCTTATTTACGGGAGTATTCCTGGTTGGCAAATATTTGTTTTTGATTTTTTTTTGCATATTTTTATATCTTGGATATTTGAGAATATCGTCCTAAAAGGGGTTTTTGAAATTCGAAATACTTTAGGAGATATGGTCTTTTTTGTCCAGCAATGTTTTCGCCAAAATGCGATTTGCTTAATTTGGCTACTTTTTGAATGCAACGGTTTGAAGCAACCACCGAATTTCGCTCTACGTGTTCTTTAGTAGGTAATAACTTGGTTGTATAAGCGTTTTAAAAATAAATGAATACACATTTTAGAGCTTAGGTATTCGAATGTTAGCAGCGTTTAGTTCACTTTCAATTGAGTTATAAACCGGACGCGCGCGCGTATACAGTTTTGAAAAGTACAGTTTAATAGGCGTCACGCTATTGAGATTGCCAATTATACTGCAACTGTCATATTTAACGAAGGTTTTTTGCCAATACTTCAAATAATGAACCTAATGGGCATCCCGATTGGCAACGTCACATATGATTTCGCCATGTCTCAGAACGAAGAACGTTTGAAAAGGTCTGAAGCCAGGGGCCCTACTCTCTATTGCGATGCGACAAAAACGATTCGCAAATTTGATTTGATTGTACGGATTTGCGTACGCATCAAATTTAATTTTCGCATCGCATTGATTCGCGCAAAGCCTTTAAAAGAAGGTAATACGATAACAAAAAAAGAATTTATAAACCTCTTTGCGTTTTGAAATGAGAAGTTTTTCAAAAAGGGTCCAAAAAGAGCCTTCCGACCAGGAATTACTCCCTTACGTATCGCTATTCCACTCGCATCTTACGTATATGACAATGTGCTGGGCCTATAAAAACTCCGCAGAGCTAAAAAAAGCTACAAAGGATAGCGGTCAAATTAACATTTCTATTGCCAAGAAGATACCCCAGTCTCCAAATGTATTCGTCCAACTTCAGTTCGCTGCTGTCTATAAAAGGCTTTTATAAATACCAGCTATTGGTTCACGTCTTCAAAAACATACACAACATCAACTACAATACAACGCAGCTTGTCTACCCAATATATGGCTTCAACACCATAAGTATCAACAACCTAGTTGCGGCGAGATGCAGGTTGGACGCCACCAAACAACGATATCTACACGCAGGGCCAACGGCTTATAACAACCTACGAGCGGAATGTAAAAATTCTTCATCTGTAGGCGCTTTCAAACGAATACTTAAACAATACTTACTATGCAATATCGAAAATAATATATCATGAATTTCGTATTACTTAGATGTACATATCGCTATCTTAATATAGAAAGGCCCTATATCAAAAGGCCCTAACTCAATAGAAGGAAAAAACTTTGTAATAAATAAAGTTGTTTAGTTCCGAATTTTTTGCAAACGTTTTTTTTTTATCAAAAACTATAATTGATGTTATGATGTTACAATTTTTTTTACTGCAGAAATTGCAGAACTTTGTTTTTTATTAAGTTTTTTCTTCTTCTATAGTGTAAAACAAAAAAAAAATTGAGTTAGGGCCTTTCTATATTAAGGTAGCGATGTATTAAAGAAATTAAATAAGTAGATTAATTTTAGACATGCCAATCAGGCAAGCTGGAATAAAATAAAAAATAAAGATATTTTAAGTGAAGTTGAAATAGATGTTGGAAAATTTGACGTTAAGACAGAAACATCGTCCTTAAGGCACTCTCCTTTCTTAAAAGATTTTTTCACTCTTTTTATTGGTCATTTGGCTCGATTAATTTAGCTCCTGGTTCTATTACAGATAAATATTGCAAAATGGCAACGATAAATAAGAAAAAAACATTCGTAAGTATGTGTGCATCAATTATTCGTGAAAACTACATTGGAAACCCGCTGGCACTTGAATCTTTTATTGATAAAGTCAATTTAATTGAAGAGTTAGCTGAGCCGAACCTCACAGAAACTTTTATTTCTTTCATAAAATCCAAGTTAAAGGGAAGGGCTCTTGAAGCGTTGTCAGCAAACGTGAATTATATAGCAGAAATCAAAATAGCATTGCGGAGAAGGATTAAACCCGACAACACTAAAGTTGTTGCTGGAAAGCTTTCGACCTTGCAAGCAAAAAACAATGATTATGCTGAATTTTCCAAACAAGTACTGGAGGTGTCTGAAGCGCTGGAGGTTAGGTTAGGTTGAAGACACACTTAGGCCAATGAGGCCCATTGTGATACCATTAGGTTAATTTCCCTCTTTATTTAAACCAGTTTGAGCTGTTGACAAAGCTAAGGATTCGGTAGACCGAAGACTCTGAGAGATCAGCGAGATCTTTATAGAACCATTTACCTAAGTGAAGGTGGTGATTTTTAGCTAGCGCTGGGCAAGTGCAGAGGAGATGTTTTGTAGATTCCTCCTCCTCATCATCTCTGCAGCTTCTACAGAAGTTGTGGAGGATGTTTAATCTTCGTGCATGATTACCTATTAGGCAGTATCCTGTTAGGATACCTATCATAGTACTGATTTGATCCCTTAGGGATATCAGATTTGATATTTAGGGATAGCTCATTTGTGAGTAGTTTACATGTGGTGAGGGATATACCAATACTTTGTTTTTCTATCGAGAGTTGTTTGGTTGTTCCCGTGCGAGCGAGTTCATCTGCTTTGCAGTTTCCTAGAAAGTCTCTATGTCCGGGAATCCAGCAAAGGCGTATTTTGAGCTGCTCTGCCATCTCATTTAGGGATCTGCGGATGTTTTGGATGTTGTTTCAACAGATTCTAAGGCTTTCAAGGCGGCTTGACTATATCAGATAGTATGAAGATATCCATGGAGGATATTGCATTCATCTGAAGCCAAGTTACTGCTTCATGTATTGCGACTACTTCCGCTTGGAAGACACTGCAATATTCGGGGAGCCTGAAGGCCAGATTAATGTTCAATATATCACAGTAGACTCCTCCTCCAACCTTGCCATCTAATTTTGATCCATCTGTATAGTTTCGGATAGATACGCCAGTGGCGGCCGTGGTGTAGTGGGTAGTGTGTGACTCTTACGCCAGAGAACCCAGGTTCGAATCCTCCATCCGTATAGATTCTGATGATATTGTTTAGTGGAGGTTTCCAACCGCCCACTCTTCGCGGCAGGGTATGGACACTTCAAATATCCTGTCAAAGAAAAGTTTTTATGTGATGTAGTCTCTACGGATTTGGGTATCGGAGGAAGGAACTTCCTTATGCTAGAGTGTCCTAATGAACCCTCCCTCCATTGAGAGGTGGCTTCTAGACAGTTTTGGGATCCTCCCTGTGAGGATACCCGTAGTTCCTTTGTCGTGGCCTAAACTTTCATACTTGGATTGATACGGTTTTTGGCCATATCCTGTTGTAAGGGGTGGCTGCAGGCGATACACGTGAGCCGAGTTTCTAGTGGGCACCTGGCACTTGGAACCAGTTACCCAACGTCGTGGTTTTTATAAAGTTAGTTTTCATACTCACCATTCATGGTCTTGTTTAGGACTCCCAGTCAGCGCTGAATCGAAAACTAAAGAAACTCAATTGAAACTCACGATTTTAATTATACGCTCGTTTATTAACTTTCAACTGAACTCTTTATTTAGCAGAGACCAGAAATTTATAACATATCTGGGCTCGCCTTTTCTTACGTACTTAAGTCTAGCTTAACATATTTACAAGGGTTTCACAATTACATATCCTTATTTTCTGACCGAGGTTAAAATTACCCGAAAACATTTTTGAGATTAACATTACTTATGGCACGCGTCATAGCTTAAACGGTTTTGTGCATTAATGCTGATACTGCGCTTTCATGCAGTCGCACTTGGACTTGGCATTGGCCTTGAATTCAGAAATTCAAGGTAGTTGTATGCACAAAAGGTATTGCCTACAAGTATGCATTGGTTATTTGTTTTGTTTGTGATTAATTCACAACATTCCTCCGGCCTTCGAAAAAGAAAAAAATTATTATTAAAAATCTAACAATAATCTTTTCGTGTTTAGCTGTGTTTCTTCGCTTATTTCATGTATTTTATCTTTCGCTATTTATTACTTAAACTTTATTCATTATTTCTATAAAGGTTCTAATATTTTCTTGTCTTATTTTTTCTTTTTGTTTTTACGGTTGAGTTGGTGGGTTTGGTGATATACCGTTGGAAAGGTGATTTCATTGCCTTTAAAATTAAATAAGTAGTAAAATGAAATAATAAAAATAAGTTTTACGTAAGTTCGTTTTTCCACTAGAAACAATAACGGAAACCAAAGTCGTGAAATATTAATTAACCCTAAAAAATTGGCTTTGAAATTAATTTTTTTCTAATTTGGTTTCTTTTCATTTTTTATTAAAAGAAATTATTTTTTTTTCTTGTAATTTATTAAACTATTCTGCTTCTTCCATTTGTTGGAAATATTATTTATCTGGCACTTGTTCTCTACATAATTTTCTTAATAGTTTCTTGATTTCTTGTTGGTCGGCAAGCATTACCTTTTGGTTGTTTTGTTTTTCTAAAATTTCTGCAAATTCTTCTAAATTTCCTTTATTTTCCCTTTCGTGTTTCTCGGCCTTTATCTTGAACCTTGTTTCACTTATACTTATACAATTACCTTCCTGCGGTATATTTATCATAATTTTGAGCGAAGAGAATAATTGTGAAAATATAATAAGTAAAAGAAAGAAAAATAAATAAATTTGAAGGAAGAAATTTATGAAAAAAGAATAAGTATAAGTAAGAGAAAGAATAATAGTGAAAATAGTTGTGAAGAAAGAATAAGTGATCGAGAGAATAATGGTGAAATAAGGATAAAGGAAAAATTAATGAGGAAATAGAATTAAAAGAAATATTCTTTGTTTCACTCTCAATTGTGGTTGGCGCACTCTGTTTACCTAAGCTTGTGTCTGCCCCGGAGTTTTCAAGTAGAATGAGTCCATCATTTGCAGCATTCTTGCAAAGAATTTCTACAGACATCATTCACTTTGGATACGCCAAAAAATTTACTTCTTTTATTCTCCTGCACTATTAGATTCTTGTGCCAACAACAACTTGGCTTATTTTTATATTTATAAAACTTTCTCTACTTCACTCTCAACTGTCTGAGATGTACAGATATTTATACACACTTTCTACAGGTTTAGATGTACAGACTTCTCCCATCTTCTCGGATGCTAACTCCTCCTTTTCTTCCTTTCCAACTGGCTGAGCTGTACAGATATTCACAATCTTTTCAAGCAAAACGACAAACTGATACGACAAAAGGAGAGACTGAAATTTTTACTGACGTGTAGAGAGTATGAAATCATTCCAAAACATCTCACTAACACAACCGCACAATTAGACAAAGTTGAGAGATCGAACAAGATTGCCAACGCTATAAAAAAAACTACATAAGACTTTCACAAGAAAATACTTAACTTAGAGATACAAGAAACACACATTGTGATCAAAGGAATACAAAAAATATTTTTCACATGGACAGTCAGATCAAGAGGACACTTGATGACGGAGAATTCACAACCACTCAACAGTATATGTACAAGTACATAGAAACAACCATTAAAAAAACACATCCTTCAAAAATTCAAACGCTTAAGGACAGACAGCTGAAAAATCAAAAAATTGCCATCAACGAAGACTGGTTCGACAATCGGACAGAAATCTCTTTCCCAGAGGAAATAAAATGGATGTTATCTCTTGGTGACAAGTTTGCGTTACCCGTTAATAGGAAAAACTTAACACCAATACAAATAATTGCGGACATGGAACAAAGTATCAAAAAAATTAAAGACGACAAAGAGAAGGATGTTGCCAGAACTAAATTTTCACAAAATATTATAGAACACAAAAGGAAAATTAAGAACACAACTCAAGAAAAACTTATTATGAAAAAACGAAAAGTTTATTAATAACTACAAGGATGAAATAATTATTACAAAAGCAGAAAAAAACAAAACCACAGTCATAATGCACACAGAAGAGTATAAAGAAAAAATGGGAAAACTACTGGAAGACAAAACAACGTATAAAACAATGAGAACTGACCCAACACTTAAACTAACAAGAACAAACAATAACATTGTTAATGACCTTTTCAAGAGAAACTACATTGATTTCAAAGAAAAAATTCAACTCTATTGCCCAGCAGCACAAGCGCCAAGATTATACGGGCTCCCAAAAACACACAAGCCTGGTCTACCTCTCTATAGTATAACCTCTCTATACTTATAACCATGCTATAAGTTAGCTAAACATATTGGACACATTTTGAAAAATATAATATCCGACAAATACAACATAAAAAATGCCTTCGAACTAAAACAAAGGTTAGCAAACACAAACCTAAATGATGACGAAATTCTTGTATCCCTTGACGTGGTATCACTTTTTACAAATATTCCGATATATCTAGCCATACGGACAATCATGGGAAAATGGGAAATAATTGAAAAAAAATACGAAAATCCCCAAAAACAAATTTTTAGATATTCTGGACTTTTGCCTAAACAAAAACAATTATTTTATGTATGACAAGAAGTTATACTACCAGACATTTGGTATGCCAATGGGTAACCCATTGTCACCTACCATTGCGGACATAATATTAGATGACCTCCTGGACCAATCAATGAAGGATTTATTACAACAAAATATAAAAATTAAATGCATAACAAAATATGTCGACGATATCTTCGCGATTATTAATAAAAATGACCAGAATATAATTCTCCAAACCTTGAATTCATACCACGAAAAACTACAATTTTCAATAGAAATAGAGAAAAATGGAAACATACCATATTTAGACGTGAGACTTGTGACGAACCTATTTCGTGGAAATAGGCCCCCACAATTGATACGCAAAGTTAGACGTTGATACGCCAGACGTATAGCGCCATTTGATACTACATCACCGTAGCCGACATCGCCCAACGAGATTTACCCCACGAGGCATACGCCACTGCAGCATGATTTACATGCAACATGTGTACAAGGTACACACGAGTTATATACAACGGCTCGACAGGCCAACATGCATAGGAACATGTTGCCAAGCATCGACACTCAACGACAGATGAGTAATGTACACACTCAATACCATGTCAATGGTATGATGCAGCCAGCAACACATAAGATGTCGACACTCACACAAACTTCAATTATAGTGAAGTCGACCGAGCAGAACTAGCCACGACAATCATGCCGACTGCATGACGCATCAACGAACCCGATGACATCTTGCCAGCTATGCTATACACACATACATGGTAATACAGCAACTCAAATTATTATTATAAAATATGTCATAGGTATATTCTAAGTTTATTCTCCATAAGTTGTACGCATACATTGAATTACATGCAATAAGAATTGTATAGAACATAACAGCTATAGCTAAATGGCTACGACGAATATTATGAATTATTGTTCTCGAAAGATCGGGGCATACATATAAAATATTATAAGATCATACGATCTAATACAAGTTAATATTTGCATACTCACGTATTTACATTCTCTCTAATACATACTTACTTTATTGTTAAGCCTAAAGTATGAGTATTTAATACTATAACAAATCCTACTCAGTACACATTTTGTAATAGTATGTATAAAACATCACTGGCAGAAGCCAACACCTAGTTAGAAGTTTAAATGGAAAATAAAATTTAGTCTTGGATAGAGCTTCAAACCGAACAGACGTCGTTTTATTTTTGCAGCGCATGGAACAGGTAACAAGACAAACGAACATTTTAATTGCTCCTACATCCCTATCCTTTAAATTTTGAGTTGTGTTTCTGTCCGTTGGGCCAGATCGGTCCGCTCAGTCTCGCAAACTCACGCTGCTCTACACGAGTATAAGTCATCCTAAAAGTGACCCTTGCTTTCGAGTTGCGCTGTTGTCCGTTGGGCCAGATCGGTCCGTTCAACATCGTTCTCATCCGTGCTCTCCACGAGAATCCAGTTGTCCCAGAGTGAGTCTCCTTACCTTGAGGAGTGTTGCTGTCCGTTGGGCCAGATCGGTCCGCTCAGCTCCACTCTTACAGCGCTCTTCACGAGTGACACTCTGCACCCGCTTCCCCTCTCATACATTGAGTAGTGTTGCTGTCCGTTGGGTCAGATCGGTCCGTTCAGCAACGCTCTCACACACACTCTCAACGACTGTCGTTCCTATCCCTCTCGCCCCCTTGCTCCTCTCACGCGACCGACAAGGACAGACACACGACGGAGCGCTAGGAATTCGATTAGAGGTCAACACGGTCATACATCGAGTGTATGCCACGAAAAATCATCCGATTTTGAGAAGCACAGGCAAGTGGCCAGAGCCACCACAGGGTAGCGGTGGAATACCGCTGAAGGAGAATACTCCCAACTAAACAAGACGTGCAGCGAAGATTTTGGGCCTGTCACCACCACCAAAGTCACCTCTGTTACACATATTTTGAGGTTATCCGACCTGTCAGTGACACAGCCCAATAAAATCGCCAGCCAACCACTCGCCAGCATCGCCGTCCATCTTGAGACGCGCCGAGCCAGGTTCACGAAGCACCCTCTAGCACTAGTCTTCCCGTGAAGGGCCTAGAGGGGAACCGCTGGCCAAACCAACTGCGATACCCGCAACGCAAAATAAACAACAACAACAACAAACAGACCTTACCAACAAGGTCGAGCGACCTGGAAAATCCTCCAACCAGGTCGTCTTGTAAGGACCCTGGACAGCCGCTGAGGATACCTCAGCAACTTAGCTGTGACGACCAGGAGGTTCGTTACAAGTGGCGCCCGAACAGGGACTTTGCGGGACAATATCGCAGTGTCCCATCTACACAACGCAACGAAAAGAAAAAAAATCTCTACACATCAGAAAAAAAAAATGAACAAAATCCTACGCACCGAGAATATATACATTACGAAAATATATTCTAATCTTCGAAGAACACCATTAAATCCGCAGAATATACATATATTCAACAAGAAATATATATATGTATGTCGTAGTACTGTATGCCTTTCAATATAAAACGGCAAGCGGCGACACTTATGTCAAAGCTTGGGTGGAATCGTCTGACTACTGAATAATTTTTGGAAAACAGAAATCAGAAAGATTTGGAAAACTGAAGTGATCAGTAGTGGCGAGATCGAGACTGCCTCGTTTTTATTGTTAAATAAATTATTTAATTGAAATTGAAATAAAATTTGTTTCAAATGGAAGATGATGCGACATCAGAAGTGGGATTGACCCAAGATTTGCTGCAAGTCACAAGCGAAGAAAAATGGCGTCTACTGTTCGAGCAACAAAATCGTAGCTTTTTAGCGCTTGTGGAAGCCATCAAACCATCATCCAGCGTTGATCCATATTTGCCCGAGTTTAACCCAGATAAGGAAAACGTCGACGCACGCGCTTGGGTCACAATGGCGGATATGTGCATCTCCAAGCAGTCTCCGCGAAGCGCATCTTTGATGAATATCCTAAGTCGGGCTCTCAAGGGACAGGCATCTGTCTGGTTATCCCAAGTCGCATATCCGGAAATGACGTGGCCAGAATTCAAAGATATTTTTTCTGCCCGATATGATTGTCCCGAAACCTCAGCTGCATTTTTGACGAATTTGAACAGTAACAGACCTAAGGACGGCGAGTGCCTTTCAGCATATTCCGCAACTATGATAACATCTTTAATGGCTCGATGGAAAAACTTGTCTACTGAGCAGATAGCTGTATCCACAGTACTAGCCCACATTTCCCAGTTTGATGCTAGAGTTCATCGTTTAACGTTTACTACGGATATTGGTACTAGAAATCTGTTGCAACAAGAACTGAAGGCTTTGTCGTTTTTAAAGAAGAAAGCTGTTACGCAGAATGACATTAGTGGTCCAGATATCAAACGATATAAAGCATCAACACCATCGCCAAACATACAATGTTTTAATTGTGGAAAGCTAGGGCATAAATCAGTGCAATGCCGTTTCAAGAACATCAACACTCACAATTTAAGATTTAGCAACAACGAGAACTCCAAAAATCCAGTCAAGGCGAATGTTACATGTTTCAACTGCCAAGGTGCTGGCCACTACGCATCAAGATGTCCTAAGATTATTCGCAAAGCAGATGCTGCCAGTGATGGAATTTCTTCAACAGATCGTCGAGTTGATTTATGCATTGTTGGTGCACCTGCTGGAACATTGGTTCACTCCGGTGAGGAATTTTTATTTATTTATGATTCTGGCTCAGAATGTTCGTTGATTCAAGAATCAGTGGGTTGTAAATTTCGCGGTAAACGTAGCTATAATGTAGTGATGATGACAGGAATTGGACAGACAAGTGTAAAAAGTACTATTCAAATTTTAACGTCTATTAAAGTAGATGGTATTATTTTCGAAATTCTGTTTCATGTTTTGCCAGATTATTATTTACGTCATAAAATAATGATTGGACGTGAAATCTTAAGCCAAGGTATAGCTGTACATATGACGTCAGACAAAGTATGTTTTGATAAAGTAAGCTTTGTTCATATTTGTGAAGTTATTCCAGCTAAGGATATAGATTTCAATTTAATAGACACCGATATTTCCCAGGATCTAATGCCAAAGTTGTTGGATATTTTAGATTCTTTTAAACGAAGTTTTGTAACTGGTATTCCAAATTATCAAGCTGATACTGCACCAATGAAAATAAGACTTAAGGACCCTAACAAAACAGTTAATAGGCGTCCTTATCGACTAAGCACAGAAGAACGTAGTATTGTGCGAGACAGAATTAAGGAACTATTAAGTTGTGGTATTATTCGCCCTAGTTCTTCACCGTTTGCGAGCCCCATACTTCTAGTGAAGAAAAAAGACGGTTCCGATCGAATGTGTGTAGATTATCGCGAATTAAATGATAATACCATTCCCGACAGATTTCCATTACCGCTCATCTCGGATCAAATTGACAGGTTGCAAGGTTCTAATTTTTTCACAAGCTTAGACATGGCTTCAGGGTTTCACCAAATACCAATTCATTCTGACTCGATTGAGTATACAGCTTTTGTAACTCCTGAAGGCCAATATGAATTTCTCACTATGCCATTTGGTCTTCGGAATGCACCATCAGTTTTCCAGCGTGCCGTGATGAATGCTTTAGGTAATTTGGTAAATTCGTTTGTTGTTGTTTACATGGACGATATCCTTATTGTGGCTGCTAATGCTGAAGAGGCATTGGAAAGGCTGGGTATTGTGCTTAAAGTGCTCACAGATAAAGGCTTCTCACTAAATTTGAAAAAGTGTACTTTCTTAAAACAAAAAGTACAGTACCTTGGTTTCGAGGTCAGTGGTGGTAAAATGAAACCGAACCCCAAAAAGATTGAATCTTTGACAGCTCTGCCTCCACCCGAAACCGTTACTCAGCTACGCCAATTTATAGGATTAGCATCTTACTTTAGAAAGTTTGTTCCTAGGTTTTCGCAAATTATGGCACCTTTATATACTTTGACATCTAGCAAAAGCAAAATTGATTGGAAACCTATGCACGAATCTGTAAGACAGCATATAATATCCGTTTTAACTTCTGCACCGGTATTAACCCTCTAACTCCCCAGTCCGCCTCTAGGCGGGGTTTTTCTGTAGAGCTTTAGCACCCAGGGGTTAACTATTTTTTGCGGCTAACGGTATTTTCGTGTGCAACAGGAATGTGTATGTATCTATTGCTATGCTTGGCTTTGCTCTAGCACGTGTTTTGTAGCAGTTATGTTAATTGAAAGTGGAAGTTTGCCAAGAAAAGGTGTTTTTTTAATTTTCGCGAATAAGAAGTTTTTAAAAAATTCATAAAAAATCGAAAAATTATCCAATTGAATAAAAAAAAATTATCGGTGAGTAGAAAAAACTGTTATCTTTTAGAAAAAGATGCAATTTGTATACTTAGGTGCATTCAGCAGTTTACAGTGTTAAATTCGTTGAGGCCGCCTGTAGGCGGACCTGGGCACTCAAGTGAAAATTTTTTTGCGGTGCATTTTAGTTATTCAATAGCATTTACATGGCTATTTTTGTAATTTCCATTTATAATTTGTAAATTTTTTGTTAGTTTTGTAATTTTCATTTGTAATCTGTAAATTTTTTGTATTATTAGTCATGTCACTCCGTAAAGAGCATTATAATTTATCCGCCATGTCGGAGGAGGAAATTAACGCATTGATGAATTCAATAGACTACGGGGATGACACTGGCAGCGAAGAGGATTTTGATAGTGATGATGATGTTGCTGACCCAAATTTTGCATTACAAGGTATTGACAATGCTATTGATGATTGTTTGAATTCGACTGAAACTATGGAAGCAATGGCTGGAACCCTGAACCTTAGTAATATCAATGTCAGTGAAGTCGAACACGAAATTAGCGATACCTCAGAAATATTGCCATGCACTTCGTCTGGTGCTACTGCAACTTTGCTAGATTCTGTGTCTGTACCTAAACTTACACTTAAAAATCGACTATTCTGCAAGAAGCGCAAACATTCACATGAATTGAAACAAGAAACAGGTGGTCCATCTATACCTAGTAGTGCCCAATTCATTGGCATCGTGAGCGATATAAAGAATGACTCATCTGAATTCAAATCGATGCTTTGGAAAAAGAAAAACCTGCAGTTGCATGTGAATGAAATTGTATTCCGTGGCACAAGAGAAATGCCCGCAGAATTGATAAATTTAAAAACGCCATTCGAATGCTTGAATTATTTCGTTACCGATGAATTACTTGAATTCCTAGTCGAGCAAATGAATTTGTATGCCCGACAAAAACACATTGAATCTCGGTTTACCACAAATGCAGAAGAGGTTCGTAAATTCATTGGAATACTTTATTTTATGTCAGTGTACCGGTATCCCAGCATTCGTGAATATTGGGCACGTCATTCGTTTGAGGCAATTAGACAGACAATGACACGCAAACGATTTGATGAAATACGGAAAATGTTACATTTCAATGACAATTCATCAGATCCTGGTAACGATAAATTATACAAAGTGCGTCCATTGGTGAAGCACTTCAATAAACGATTTGAATCTGTTCCAAAATTACAACGACTTTGTGTAGACGAACAAATGTGTGGAACGAAAATGGGGGGTAATCCGACCCGTCAGTACTTGCCAGATAAACCTCACAAGTGGGGAACAAAGCTTTTTGCTCTTTGTGATTCTTCCGGCTTTTTATATTCTTTCGAAATTTATTCTGGTGCTGGCGATAACGTAATTCCAGAAAATGCACCAGATCTTGGCGCTTCGTCGAATGTCGTGATTCGCTTGTCAAGCAAAATTGTGAACAATGTCAATCATATTGTGTATTTCGACAATTTTTACACATCGCTGGGATTGGTGACGTATCTCAAAAGCCGAGGAATTTATAGTTTGGGTACAGTGCGCGCAAATCGTGTTCCAAATATCAAGTTGTCAAATGAAGTAGAGTTGGCTAGCAAAAAGGTTCAGCGAGGCTATTCTGAGGAATATGTTGCCAACGCATATGGAATCGACATAAGTAATGTTCTATGGAAGGACAACAAAACTGTTCGCTTGCTACCAACTTACGTTGGTATCAAGCCATTTGTGTCCCGAAATATTGACGAACAACCACAAAAGGCAAAACGTTGGGATCGTAAAACAAAACAACAGACGGAAGTTGACTGCCCATTCATAATAAGAGAATATAACCGTCATATGGGTGGAGTCGACCTCATGGATGGGCTAATAGGTCGCTACCACATACGCGTCAAGACTAGAAAGTGGACCAATCGTATCTTCTTTCATTTGTTGGATGTTGCAATGGTGAACGCCTACGTTCTTTTCCATCGCTTGCACAAAGGAGATCGATCTACTCAATTACCAAAATTCCGAACAGAAGTGGCTGAATCATTGTGTGCAATTAATTCGTCTCCAGAAAATCGGCAAGTGGGCCGACCAGTGACCACACAACCACCTAAAGCAAAGAAAGCTTATACTCCAACAGATGATATTCGTTATGACAATATGAGTCATTGGTGTGCGTTTGCCGACAGATCAGGCAAAAAAATGTGCAAGCTACCGGGATGTAAGTCAGAAACTCAAGCGTACTGCACAAAGTGCAATTTAAACCTCTGCAATTCGACTTCAAAGTCTTGCTTCTTAACTTCTTCTTTAACTTTTCACACAAAATAAATTTTTACTTTTTTATTACTTTTTATTCAATAAAAAATTTTTCTTTCCCTAAATTTGACATAATTTTTTTACTGCTGATGACCCAGGTCCGCCTACAGGCGGGGTGCAGTTTATTGAATGCACCGGCTTAAATATATACCTAATCGAAATTTTGAGACGACAGATCTTTTTTTATTAGTGTTCTTGACCTAGTATTAATTTTTGAACAAAATCAAAAAATGGGGAGTTAGAGGGTTAACACTCTTTGATCCTTCATGTCCAATAGAGCTTCACACGGATGCTAGTGCTATTGGTTACGGTGCTGTTTTAATGCAGAAGAAGGACACGAACTCTTTTGTGGTTGCCTATTATAGCAAGCGTACTTCTGCTGCTGAGTCCAAGTACCACTCATATGAGTTGGAAACTCTAGCGGTTGTTAATGCGATTAAGCATTTTAGACATTATTTACATGGACGTAGTTTTATTGTTGTTACTGACTGTAACTCCTTGCAGGCGTCACGAAAAAAACTCGATCTGACTCCTCGAGTGCATAGGTGGTGGGCCTTCTTACAGGCTTTTGAGTTTGAAGTTGTGTACAGAAAAGGAAATCATATGTGTCATGCAGACTTCTTTTCAAGGAACCCACTACCTTCTTGTGCTAAAGTGTTTGAAAAAGTTGAACCCAAGTTTGTTAACTTAACCGAACTGTCAGATAATTGGCTACTGGCAGAGCAACAGCGAGATAGCGAAATCGTGAAACTAACATCTGATATTAATGAGAAAAGGCTTAGTGATGACATTTCTCAGACTTATGAGATTCGCTCAGGCATTCTCTATCGTAAGATACAACGAAATGGAAGATCGCAATGCTTGCCAATAGTTCCCAGGTCACTTAGATGGTCAGTAATTAATAACACCCACGAAGCATTAATGCATTTAGGTTATGAGAAGACCTTAGAGAAAGTGTACGAGCTTTATTGGTTCGACAAAATGTCAAAATTTGTAAGGAAATTTGTAGATAATTGCGTAACGTGTAAAATATCCAAATCTCATTCAGGGAAAATTCAGGCCCAATTACACTCTATACCCAAAGTAGCAATTCCTTGGCACACTCTACATATTGACGCAACTGGAAAACTAAGTGGAAAAAGTGACAGAAAAGAGTATATTTTTGTATTAATCCTTTCACAAAATTCGTTCTCTTGCATCATACTATTAACATAGATAGTCTTAGTAGCATTACAGCTTTAAAGAAAGCTATTTCTTTATTTGGTGCACCGACACGTGTCATAGCTGATCAGGGTCGCTGTTTTACGAGTCGAGAATTTAGTGAATTTTGTAATTCTCACAGTATTAACTTACACTTGATCGCAACAGGCAGCGCTCGTGCAAACGGCCAAGTTGAACGTGTAATGGGTACCTTAAAAAACATGCTTACTGCAGTTGAAACTAGCAACCGCACATGGCAGGATGCTCTTCCTGATGTTCAGCTAGCTTTAAATTGTAGTCAAAATAGAGTCACGAAATTTAGTCCCTTAGAATTGCTTATAGGTAAAGTAGCTAGACCTGCAGAAATATTAGTGTCTGATGCCAATGAACCGCCAATAATCCTTGAAGAGGCTCGAAATAAAGCCATTTGTAATATATTTGTAATATTGAAAGGAATGCCATTTACGATAAAATGAGATTTGACAGGACTAAAGTCAGACTGGACAAATTTGAGGTAGGAGACTTTGTCCTACTACAAAACGAAGAACGGAACCAAACAAAACTTGACCCAAAATATAAAGGTCCATATAAAGTAATAGAAGTTTTAGATGGTGACCGATATGTGGTAAAATCTTTAAACTGTAACCGGACATACAAGTATGCTCATGATCGTATGAGACGAATGCCTGAAAGTCATGTCCCTATTGAAACTGATGATGATACAGTTGAGTCTGTTGATTTTAATGAAGAGCGAACTAATTGAGTTCGGCTCTTATGAAAATGTAATACGCATTGTTGTGGTCAGAAGTGGTAATATTGTGGTTAGAAAAAAAATGTGAAATACCCTAAATACCGGAAAGAGGTGTTTAAGGGTTGCTTGTGCCGGATAGAGGCAGTGGAATATCACTGGATAGAAGTGATTATTCAGTTTAGTAACCGGATAGAGGTTACTGGAAAGATGAAAGCAAAATAATATCACTGGATAGAAGTGATACTTGTTTTTTTTAATCGGATAAAGATTACTGGACTGAACAATGTGTATTAAATTCTAAGTAAATTTAACTTTTTGCTGTTTGTGCGATATCTTATAATCATGAGACATGACATATGACATTTGGATAATAAACCGAATCATTAAATAAGAATTTTGTTGATTTACTTGTAACTTAACTGTAATAGAAATAAGTTTGTTAATAAATTGTTCATGTGATGGAAAGCTATTTAAATTTTATTTGTTAAATCGATTTGTTTCTGGTCAGAATTGGCCGAGTGGTAGTACAAGATATTGTATAGATTTTTCTTTTTCAGATGTGTCGCACGAGGACGTGCGAAACGGCAGGATGGCCGTGTCGTAGTACTGTATGCCTTTCAATATAAAACGGCAAGCGGCGACACTTATGTCAAAGCTTGGGTGGAATCGACTGACTACTGAATAATTTTTGGAAAACAGAAATCAGAAAGATTTGGAAAACTGAAGTGATCAGTAGTGGCGAGATCGAGACTGCCTCGTTTTTATTGTTAAATAAATTATTTAATTGAAATTGAAATAAAATTTGTTTCAAATGGAAGATGATGCGACATGTATATACACAGAAATTTTCAACGCATCGGAAAATAAACGCAGACAGCAGAAAGTATACATATGTAACAAAAATATATATTTTCAAGAAGAGTCCAAGAAACAGAACAAGTCATCGATCATCGGCTCCCACTAACAAGCCAATAAACAAACGAGCAGCACTTCGAAGTGAAGTCACGAATCAACACATATACTACACAAGAAAACCAACAAAACACAGCGAAAATGAACACAATAAGGACGTCATGGGTATACAGTCTACGTAAAGACGAACTCCTTACGTATATCAGGGAGTTCTGTCTCGATGAGGCTGGCACCGTCGACGAGCTGCGAAAAAAGCTCGCAACCCACATCAATGACGGCCAACATGACCAGAAAGACGTAAAGCGGTTGCTAGAACTCGAAAGTAAACACACGAGGGCCGTGTCTCCAGCTTTACCAAACAACGACAATAGCGGGAACGACACCTCACAGCAGCGAACAGCCGCCACCGGACAAACAGCATACTACAACGCTTATCATCAAGAAGTGCCCCATTATAGAACGGGCCCATTCGAAGTTACTTCCTACCCCGCCACCATGAACATTGTTAGGAAGTGGGGCCTCAAATATGACGACGGACAAGACCCCATCAATTTCGTGGAAGCAGTTGAGGAATTGTCCGAGGCCTACGGCATTTCAATCGACCTCGCACCCCGCACCATGCCAGAGCTCCTACGAGGTAAGGCACTAATTTGGTACCGCACCAACAAACAACCGTGGACCACATGGGCGACATTCAAGGCGAGCTTTCTACAGTTCTTTTTGCCGCCACGATATCTCGAATGCCTTGAGGATGACGTCAGGCGAAGAGAGCAAAGCCTACACGAACAGTTCAGCGATTACTTACTGGCTATCCAGGCCATGATGCATCATGCTGGCTATACGAAGGCACAGGAATTAGAGCGAGTATACAGGAATTTGCGCCATGAGTACCAGTTATATATACGTCGCAGCGATTTTAACTCTCTTGAAGAACTTACTACGCTAGCCAAGGAGTTTGAACGTCTCAACAACAAACGCAGTGACTCGAGGCCAGATATCAGATCATCCACCAATAACTATATACCACTATACGAGACGCCACGGCCACGTGAAAGTCGGTACACCACAAGCGCACGAGACGAGGGTCAGCGCACAAGCATGCAGACGATGCGCCAGAGAAGGTCACCGCTCCGAACAGTGCAGAAACCGCCAAGTACTTTTCTGCTGGGATTGTGGTAGGCGAAATATCAAAACAATTGCTGTCGACAGAGCGCGGGAAACTTCAACGGACCACGCCGAGATTAGGGGCGAGCGTGGTCAATAACTCTTCCAGCCCCAGTAAATCACCGAGACGCTTACCACGAGCTGAGCCAGTAATGTCAAATCGAGCGACAACACAGACAAACACCAACGTGAGTAGGTCACAACAGCCAAGAAAAGAACCAGGCCTTCCAGCATCAACGACGACCAAGTGCCCTACCGCGCTATTATACGAAATGGCAGCGGAGTATAACCTAGCGGAATGGAATACGAGCCTATTGTCAGGTTTTACGACATATTTTCCACAACAAACGTATGATACGCCCACACATACGAAGCCACGCAAGCGCAAGCCACGACGCAAGATAGAACTACCAGAACCCCATGCTTACACCCTTCCACCACCGCGAGCTAACGCAACTTTCGAAACGCTTTGGGATCAGGTACATGCGAAACCAGCCGAAATTCGGGTGAAAGTAACTTCACGCGATGACCAACATGTGGTGACAGCCAAAAACCCACATACACCACGACAAGTCATCCAGCCGCCAACTACATCTCTAACTGCCCGACAGACACCAACAGTGGCCACACGAGAAACTCAAGTCGAACAAAATGTGGCAAGCCGAGTGGAAAATGAGACAGGCACTTTATCGTCAACGATTCAATCACATCCAAAGCCAGAGCAGGTGCCACAAGTCGAGCTGGTGCCATCAAGCCAGACACAAGCGGCCACAGACGATCTTCAACAAAGCTTAGTGCCAGCAGCGCCAACATGTCAACTGTTCTCATGTGAACCCCAACAAGATCTGGATTCATCGGTACAAGCTGTGCCGATTACTTGCATACTACAATCCGATATGCAACCAGACACATTACCAACCACTCCAGAATCAGGCGACGCCCAGCCACATACAAACGACCCAGTGCCACAGCGAGTTGCATTCGATTCACAACAACGCACTGCGCCAGAAGCACCAATCAAAGCAGACGAGGAACAAGCTAACGAAGAACCAACTTCCTCAGGTAAAATCGTCAGAAGAAACTCCAGACGATTCCACGCTGCACGTCGAGACGAAAGCACACATCCAAATACACGTCGAAAAGCCTTCAGTACCACCAGCAAAACAGAGCCCACATCAAATAGAGGTACTAACGGAATTCTCACAGCAGCCACATCTACACACAAGTTCGCTGATAGCACTGACAGATAATCCAGAGCACGTCCGGCCACCAGAACCACCTGTCATCAAATTACCCGCTAGGGACGAATTAGCGGATCAGAGCGAGCATCATGTTAGGTCACCAGAGCCACCTGACATTCGAGCGCCTAGTAAAGATGAATCAACAGATCAATGTGAGCATCAGGCGAGGACGACGAAGCCACCTGATATACAAGCGTTTATTAAAGACGAAACAGTAGATCAACAAGAATGTCATGATAGACCACCAGAGCCACCCGATATCCAAGTACACACCAAAAGCAACGCAGGCCAACGTGAGCGTCATGCTAGGCCACCAGAGCCACCTGACATTCAAGAAGAAGAAATAGAATATCGTACCAAGCTATCCAACTCACCGGTACGTCAGAAACAACAAATTACTACAAACCGACGCCCCAGGGGCAAGATCAAACATTTTCCTAGCCACAACGGACGTTTCAACATAGCCACATAGATAATTTCACTGATACGGGTGAAAAAGGGACCTTTCAAGAGACTTCTATTAACGATGACCTTGGCTTTTCTTCTAATAACTGCTAATGGACTAACAACTACTACCGAAACTGCACCGAAGAACATGGTAATCCCGCATACGATGAAATTCCGAAGTTGTGCCTTCATCAAAGTTACACCACCCACACTAAGTTCTTCAGATCATCTTCAATACGGTCTTCTTAACACGACCCGCTCTAACGCTGAAACTCATACATGCCGAGATCTGTGGGATCCTGGAATCGACGAACCAAGCAACGCAGCAACATAATCTATCATTTTTCTTGCGCGGCACCACCCGCGTTAAGAACTGGGATACGCGGCACCATCCGCTTCACCAACTGGGATCCGCAGCATCAACTGCGTCAATCCGCGGCACCAACCGCGCCACCAACTGGCACCAGCAGCAACGCCTGCCACTCTACACTGCAGCCAGCAGCCATACCTGCCGCTCTAAGCTGCAGTCAGCAGCCGCATCTGCCAATCTAAACTGCAAACCAGCAGCCGCACCTGCCAATCTAAACTGCAAGTCAGCAGCCGCATCTGCCAATTTAAACTGCAAGTCAGCAGCCGCATCCGCCAATCTAAACTGCAAACCAGCAGCAACGCCTGCCTCAATAAACTGCAGCCAGCAGCCATACCTGCCGTTCTAAACTGCAGTCAGCAGCCGCACCAGCCAATCTAAACTGCAAACCGGCAGCAGCATCTGCCAATCTAAACTGCAAGTCAGCAGCAACGCCTGCCACTCTAAACTACAGCCCACAGCCAGCGGCCAAATACCACATCGCAACAAACACGTCAAACTACTACGAGCTCAGTCACTACATGGAACCTTAAAACGCAGCACATAATGACTACTAGAAGCAGTCATTACGAGTGGCCAAAATCGTCACCCAGCATGCAAAGTCGTTTCAAGTAGTATGCAAGAGGTTGACACATCCAAACACACGCAAACCGATACAAGAGTGTATCATTTTTCTTGCACGGCACCACCCGCGTTAAAAAACTGGGATCCGCAGTACCAACTGCGTCAACAAGAGGGATCCGCAGCAGTACCTGCGCAAACAACTACAGTCTTCTCAGCATAACCATGAACAGTGCATTGATAATTGCACCAGGAAGTTCATGGTAACCATACATAACAACTACCGCAGTTTTCCCAGCATCGCCATGAATAGTGCTTTAAATAGTTGCACCAGAAATCGTCGCAGCATCGCCACGAACAGCACAATCATGTTTGTGCCAGAAAACCCGCAACCAGCAACGACAGTTTTCCATCATCATTATTTGCAGCGCAGATAATAGAAAACTCGCGTCAACTTACTCACGGCAACAACATATGTCAAAGTTAACAACATATGTCAAACCAATCAACAAATTTGCATCATATGTCCAACGAGACAACGAATCCGCAACATCGGTCAACTAAGCAATAAATCAACAATGAACTGTCAAACAGCAACAGGCGACAAGAAGACAACAGTTCCGGTCTCAGAAGCGTTGAAGAAAACGCTTACAAACACCAGAAACTTCAAACACGCTCGCCTACTCAAGATCAACGAATTCGCACTCAAGAACATCACACAGGTCTCACAACACGACAACCGCACTAAAATATGAAGCTGGTAGCGCCGAATACTGCAAACTCCAGGAGCTTCGAAATATAAATTTGAAAACGCAACAACCATTACAGTTTGTGCCAGCAATAACACAACATCGTAAGTGCATCCCCAGCAAATTTATTTAAATCATCGAATCTACCACACCATTTTATAAGTGCAAGTGAAAATATTAACGCAACAAGTTAATTATAACAGACATTGGTTGCAATAACGTTAATATTTGTGAAGTGTAAATAAAAGTGAGCAAATCGCCACAGCAGGCGAACTACCAGTGACAAAACAATTTAACCTCGAATTCGCGGACATTTGTTGTCATAAAACAACAAGCGAAGTCTTGAAGGTTGTGCGTCCAAACAGAATGGACAAGTTTGAACAGTCAAAAGAAGTGTTTGAGAAGCGGGTCAAGGAGATGATGGCAAAGCAGAGCCAGAGCATTCTACTGGCTGAACCATTACCACAACCGCCAGCAGCTAAAAGACCACGACGGAATGCAAGAAGACATCCACAACCAGCAGCAGGCGTAGAACACGTCAGCGCCATACGCCCCGGAGAGCTGGAAATGTCTAGCCGTACCACAAGCGGCGAAAAGCATCAACGTAGACGACCACCTACCACGTCAAAGAAGTGTGAGAGCCAACACAGCAGCTCGCAAACAGCTAGCGGCCTAGCTACAAACGAGACAGCCACATCAACGGCCATCGCCATAGCAGCGATAAACCTCTCGAGCGATGATGACGATCTACGAGAAAGCAACCTCTTCATATACCCACCAGGGCCAGGCGGTATCACAGTCACACTACAGGATTACCACTGCCTTGCTACAGGAAACTTTCTCAACGACCGCATCGTCGAATTTTACATTCACTGGGTTCGACGCATTCTCGAGCTACGAGGTCGTGCAGATGATTTTTATATCTGCAATCCGTTTTTCTACGAACGACTCGTACAAACGAAAGCGGCACCCAACGACACGCCATACACGCTTGGACAACGTCGCCACGCCGGCGTACAGAAGTGGACACGGAAGCAGGACATATTTACCAAGAAATTCGTACTCGTGCCAATTAACGAAAAGAAGCACTGGTTCTTGGCCATAATATGTTTTCCCGCTCTCAATGGAAGAAGATACTACGATGCACCTACTCCCACCACAACGAACAACAAGCACCCGATGATCTTACTGATGGATTCGCTAGCCACAACAGACAGATCTCACGTCTTCAATCCACTTCGCAGCTATCTCGATCATGAGTTCCGCGCCAAGCGACCAGGACAAAACAATTAAAATGCTATATCTCCAAAACTACTGTTCCGATTGAGCTAAAATTTTGTCCGTAAGCTTATTTCAAGTACGCGGTGATTTATTAAAATATAACCGCCTACAAATGACATTTGTAGTGACATAAAATTAAACAAAAAATTTTAAAATATAAATTAAACACGTTTGTGTTTCTGCAAAATAAAATTTAAAACAAGCGTGTTTAAATTTTATTTGTATAATTCTCATTTCATATTCTCATTCTCATAAAAGCTAATTTTTTTTTTTTGTATAGTTTTCTCTTATTTCTTTTTTATAACAAAAAATACGTCGCTATCTGAGATTGAATTAAAAAAATATGTGTAGTAGATTTATTGAGCCGACAATTGAGACCAAGCTGAGAAAAAAAATTTGATTGTTTGAAAATATTTTTTAATTGGGCTTACAAAATTTAAAGGATAGCTGAAAAAAAAACTAATTTATTATTTAAATATTATTTACACTTAGACTTTACATTTAGTATTTGAGGGGCCCCAGGGGTTGCTGATCACGAATCTGACGTCAAAAACACGAAAAAATTAAAAAAATGGCATCGAAAAAATGGGGGTTAAAAATATTTTTCTTCAATATAAAAATTTTTGTTTTAAATTTTATTTTTAATTTAAACGTTTTTAAACTGAAAATGTTTACTTTAATTAAAAGTATATTTAAAAATAAAAACTTTTGTTTTAAATTTTTCTTTACAAATATTTGTCTTTAACTTTAATGAAATTGTTTAAAGCTCTATTTCAAAAACATATTCGTTTAATATAAACACAATTCCATTTAATTTTAACACATACTTCCCTCAGTGTATATAGTAGATATATTCTAGATTCAGAAGAACCTCTCTCTTGGTTACTCATCATCATAATATAAGCGCAAGTAAATAGGTACGTTTTAGGGACGTATATTCATTTAGTTCAACTGACTTTTATAAATGAAAGCTATTTTGTGAGTAACAAAATTAAACTGAAAAATTAGTTATTTTATGAGCTCTATAATAAAACATGAAAAATAAAAAAATTTTAAATATTTCATGAGTGAATGAAACAAGGACCACTTTGGTATACTTGAAATCCATCTCCATTTGCAATTTAAAACTCCTAAAAATCCTTTAAATTCTTAAAACAGCATGTTATTTTCGGTCCATGCCATAAACCTTTTAATAACCATTCATTCATTCATTATTAATTAATTCATTAAGATATTAATTTTAATGTGTCTTTTCATCACTTAAACTAATTTTGGCAAAATTTTTGCCGTTGTTCGAAGACGACGAACTCGATTAAGAAATTCGTAATTTTTCCAAGTATTTGTTTTTAATAATATATTTCTATATTAATAATTATCTATTTTTTAATTTATTTTATTCTTTATTTGAATAGATTCTTTTAATTTTTTTTTTTTACTGCACTTAGTTTCTATAAGTAGATACATAAAGAAATATGTTAACAATTTCCTAAACTGCTCTAAGTAACTTAAGAGTTATTATAAGTAACTATTACTACTCGTATTACATCATTTTAGCCGCGAAAAATTGTTCAGTTAAAAATGTTTTAAAATTGGGCAACCATTCCTGAAATCTCATCCTGTCACCATACAGCAAATACAACGGAACCAACAACATTCGTTGAATTTGTATCAAAATAAAAAATTCCCATCAACAAAAAACATACAAAACACAACAATCGTTGCTAACAGCACTCTTGTATTTCAGTTGTTGTAGAGCTGTTTCTCTTCAGTTCAAACGCAACATCGATAAACGCTTAGATGGCTTAAGCTTAAAAACACTGAATGACTGAAGCAGCAAGCCACAGCAATGAATTATTGCTGTTAAGCAAGCACAGAAAAATTTTCAAACTCTGCATTAACTACTTCTTTCGCCTGCAAGAACTAGAGCGACAAAAAACTTAAGTCAAAGCTTCAGAAGAAGGGGGACATATCTACGAGAATATAGAAATAAAACATAATACAATGCATCTAAACGCAATAGCTAAGACCGTGAATAATCTGGTCCCATTATTCTCGGGAACCGACTCACCAACGGAGGTTTACAGGTTCATTCATTGCAATAAGAGCGTTCAATGCTAGCGCGTTATAGAATGTGTTAAGTTGAGATTACATAGGGATGCTTTTGATTTATGCAGGGGAAAACAGTTAGCCAATATTTAGGAATTTTACCTCTTAATTAAATCCAATTACCTAAGGGAAACAACATACAATTTAATTCGAATGGAATTGTCAAAATCTGTTCTAGAGCCAGGGGAAATTGCAAGCATATGCAAAAAGATTAAGTTCGATAGATCCTTTAGGGTAGGATTGATTGACTCAATAGTGTTGACTATGGAGGGCAAGAATTTAGCCGAGTTAGTGACTAAGGCGGCCGAAATAGATTATATGTTGAGGAGCGCAGGTCAATATGAACCCGGGGTCACAACGCGGAAACAGGTGTATGGCGTAGTGGACGAAACAAGGAATGTTGACAGGCAGATAAGCCAAGATCGAGGTTTTATAGATAGATTCTATTCAAACAATAATAACAGAAAACAAAGTTTGCCGGACAAAAATGCTTGAACCCGAATTAAATGTTCGTTTTGAGGGAAATTGCGACATACCAGGGATGAGTGTCAATCAAGGAAAAACACTCGATACTGCGAAAAATGCCAGGAATATGGTCATGAAAAAGGGTGGAATTGTGCCCAAGAATTCAGGCCTAGAAATAGACAAATTCAAGAGAAGAGCTTTGATTAAAAATAATAGGAGTCAATACGGTAAACCCATTCAGAGCTAATGGGGGAAGAATTTTGGTAGGGAGCAACGAACAGTAAAACAATGCAAATGGTGTAACAAACTAGGACACACGAAAGGGGATTGTTACGCGAAGAGAAATCAGGGGTACAGACAGGGAAACTTCCAAGGGCTTAGCAAAGGCCATTAAGCTGGGAACCCCGAGATAAGAGAGTAACACGGCCGCTAAAGGCAGTAACAGAGAATTCGACGCCTGAAAAGATTGTGAATATCTCTACATCTAAGCCAATAGAGAGTGTAGTAAAAGAGAATTTGACATCCGAAGAGATTGTAAATATCTGTACACCTCAGTCAGTGGAAGTAAAGGAAGAGTTAACCCCTAAAGAAATTATAAAGGTTTGTATCTCTAAGCCAGTAGAAGATGGGGTATATCTAAGCCAGGAGAAGATGAGTATTAGTCCACAGTTGGAGGAAACAATTGCATTGTTGAGAACAACAATTTTTTTATAACATGATAACCATCATGCAAATTATTCTGTATGCCATTAATATGGTAAACGTGAGAGAAACGTTAAGAAATATAAAAGAAACAATGGAAAACAAGAAGATAAAGGTTATTATGATACTTGAAATGATAATAGGTAAAATAAAAAAGAAACAGTAATGGGTAAAATAAAAATGTTTAATAAAAATAAGCCAAGTTGTTGCTGGCACAGAAATCAGACCATGCAGGAAAGTAAGAGGGGGGAATGTTTTGGCGTCTCCAAAGTGAATGATGTGTTTGTAGAAATTCCTTGCAAGAATGCTATAAATGGACGACTCATTCTACTTGTAGATTCCGGAGCAGACACGAGTTTGGTTAAGGTGGGACATGACATTCGCGGCAGAGAAAACAGACCTTTTTTTAAAAATTCATAACTCAGTCAAAAACAAACATTTTTCCAAAATTTTTTTATTTTATTGTAGAGAATTGAACAAATTACAAGAAAAAAATTCAAAAAAATATGTTTTTCACTCCAACATGGTTTTATAGAGCTCCAAACTGGCGGCAGAGAAAAAAACGGGGCCTCGTGGTTGCAGCGCTGGGAGTTGCAAAAATTGTCCGATCTGGAAAAAAATTACTTTTTTAAATCTTAACAAAATTTGTTATCGTATGACACGACCTTTTTTTTAAATTTTTGGTGATGTTCCAAATTTCAAAGTGTTTTTTCGAAAAAAATATTGGCTTTAAAAATTCATACAAAATCGAAAAAAATTTTAAAAAAGCTCGTGTGAGTTTAAAAAAATACAAAAAAAAAAAATTTCGTCAAAAAATGAACCCGCTAGTGCCGCAACTAATACGAAAAACATGGTTTCGAGATAAACGCGTTCAAAGTTTGTGAACAAAGAAAAAAAAGGGTACCTTCAATCTGCCATGCCTGCTTCGTACTGTATGCCTTCGTTATCTTGTGTTGTGCTGTTTCTTATAGTTTTTTGCAATCGTTTAGCAATTCGGGCTTCACCCTTCAAGTAGGTACGAAATAACAACCACCAAAAGTCAGGTAGCAAGTAAAACAAGTATATACCAGCTGCCGTACGTAGGTAGGTAGCGCAAAAATTAAAAATGCGCTCTCACTAATCCGGCTGTAACTTTTGAACCCGTAGGAATTTTTCCATGAAATTAGAATCTTAAGAATATTTACTAAAATACAAAATTATTCAAAAAAAGAAATTATTCGATTTAAAAAAACTGCCAATGTCATGTAACCCCTTAAACAAAGTGCGGTGGAGACAATTGAAAATAGAAGCAAAGAAATAAAAGATTTAAGTGGAGAGTTCGGAGGCTTCATCAAGACATTGGGTGCGTTAAAAATTTCAAATAGCGGAGTTGAGAATCTAAGCTTCAAGTTACACGTGTTGGCACTTGAACAAGGATTACCTGCAGATGGAATACTAGGAAGAGATAATTTGTGGAACAGAAGTATAATAAATACAAGGGAAAAAGTGGTCACAATATATGACAACATGGGAAAAATAATTACATTGCTACAGTTGAGACAAGAAAAAGAGTTGAGAGAAGAGAAACATTGAATTAATTACAATAAAGAGATAATAATTAAAGCATGAACGACACAAATAGTAAAAATTAGTATAGAAACGAAGATTCCAACAGTAGTGGTACATAAGCAAGAAATTGAACCGGGAATTTATTTAGGAGAAATTTTAACCAACGTAGCTAACAATACAGCATGCGTATCAGTTTTGAATGCAACGAAAGGGATACGACCATACCGAGAAACTATAAACCAGAATTTTCGAATTTTAATATGTATAAAACAGATAATCACACGATATACAGCGTAAAGGAACATAACGTAAGAGAAAAAAATTAAAAAAATAACAGAAACAATTAAATTGGACACAAATTTAAACACAGAGGAACGGTCCTCATTAGAGAATTTATTAACTTCATACCATGATATTTTTCTGTTAGAAGGAGATAAATTAGCATATACTCCGGTTTTAAAACACGAAATTCAGGTCCAAGCAGATCAGCCGCCAATAAATCAGAAACAGTATAGATTACCTCAGGCCCATAGGGATGAAATTCAGAACCAAGTAGAACAGCTTTTGAGAGACGACATAATTAGGCCAAGCAAGTCACCTTGGAACTCGCCAATTCTATTAGTGCCAAAGAAAGCAGGAAGTGATGGAAAGAAAAAGTGAAGGTTAGTCATAGATTTTAGAAAGGGAAATGACGCCACCATCAAACAAGTTTTTTCAATTCCAAGAATTGATGAAATATTAGATCAATTAGGACACTGTAGATATTTTTCAACTCTAGATTTGGCAAGTGGGTACCATCATGTCCTCGTAAACAGAAGTGATAGAGAAAAAACAGCGTTTAGTACGGCATTTGGTCACTATGAATTCAATAGAATGCCATTTGTACTCACCGGAGCTCCAGCAACTTTCCAAAGGTTGATGAATCATATACTGACGGGATTACAGGGAATAGATTGTTTTGTATATTTAGATGACGTAGTAATTTATGGCAAAAACTTGAAGCAACATGAGGAAAGGCTAGCGCAAGTATTTTCAGACTAAGGAAAAATTGTTTTAAGTTAAATACGGAAAGTGTCAATTTCTTCGTAGAGAGATATCCTACACACAAATGGACACAAATGTTCGGAGCTAGGGGCCTTACCAGACTCACAAAAGTTAGAATGCGTAAAAAATATTCCAATGCCAAGGAATAGAAAGGAAGTTCAAGCGTTTTTAGGGTTAGCAAACTATTACAGGAAATTCATAAAAAATATGTCACAATTGGCATCCCCCATAAACAATTTATTGAAGAAAGACACAAAGTATCAATGGTCGGAAAAATATCAAGAAGCATTTGAAAAGAAGCTATAACTTCATCACCGGTGTTCTGAGAAACCATTTTTACTAACGACTGACGCAAGTGGGGAAGCGAGAGGAGCAGTTTTGTCACAAGGTGAAGTAGAAGAAGACAGATCAATTGCCTTCGCAAGTAGATCATTAAATAGCGCAGAAAAAAGTTATTCGACAATAGAAAAGTTATTTTTAGCAATAGTATGGGCAAAAACAAATTTTAGAGCATATTTATCAGGTAGGCCATTCAAAATTTACACGGATTACGAAGCCTCGAGAGGAATAGCGAATCTGAAAGATCAGAGATCAAGATTAACAAGATTTAGACACAAGATGTCAGAATATGATTTTGAAATAATATATAAACCAAGAAAAAGAAATTTAAATGCAGACGCGTTAAGTAGGATACCACAACCAGAGCAAGGTATAAAAGTAAAGCAAACAAGATCAAGGACCAGAGTCAACGAGCAAGAGGATAAATCAGAGAATATCCCAGAAACTGAAAGTACACAGGAAGAAGAATCATTAGGTATAGAACAAAAAGGAAAAATAATAACGGATGCAAAAGAGATATAAAACAATACTGAAAGATTTTCACGATTCACCATTAGGAGGCCATCAAGGAGCCTTGAAAACACTATTTAGAATTAGAAAAGAATACAGGTGGAAAGGAATGCAGAAACAAATAAAATATGTAAAAAATTGAAAGAAATGTCAAGTAACCAAAAGTTCTAGTTTAACTAGAATGCCGATGGTCTTGACGGATACACCAACACGACCATTCGATAAAGTTTATTTGGACATGGTGGGTATTCTGCCAGAGACAATATCCGGTAATAAATATGTATTAACATTCCAAGACGATTTTTCAACATACATGGTTTGTGTTGCAATACCAGATGCGGAGGCAAGCACCGGGGCAAAAGCATTTTTTAACGAAATTGTGACTCGTCACAATGTGCCAAGAGTGTTAATAAACGACAATGGATCAAACTTTATTTTACGTCTTTTCTCGGACGTATGTTAAATGTTACTTACTTACTTAGTTGGTCGTAACAACCCGTGTCCGGGTTACAACCGACCTCATCAGCTCTCGCCAAGCGCCTCTGCTTTGCGCGCGCCTTCTCCAATCGGATACACCAAGTGCGGTTAGGGCTTCCTCAGCCTGGTCCATCCATCGGAGGCATGTTCTCCCTCGTCGTCGTTGACCAGCGACCCTCGCCTCGAGCACCTTTTTCGCTGGAGCTTCGTCGTTCATACGATGGACATGACCCAGCCAGCGTAGTCGCTGCACAGTTATACGCCGAACTACGTCAATGTCATCGTAGAGCTCATACAGCTCGTGGTTCATTCGGATGCGATAGTCATCGCCGACTCGAACAGGACCGAAGATTTTGCGAAGAACTTTTCTCTCGAACACCCCCAGAGCGGCTGCGTCAGTTTGCGAAACTACCCATGCCTCAGCGCCATAAAGCAGCACAGGTAGAACGAGCGTTTTTTTAATAAATTTTATTAATGGCGGTGCCAAGGTAAACGAACTCCTTGACTACTTCAAAGTTATAGCTGCCGGATGAAACGTGGGAGTCTAAACGCCGAGCTCCCTTGTTTGTAGACAGCATATATTTTGTTTTGCCCTCATTTATCGTTAAACCCACCTTGGCTGATTCCTTTTCGATAGCGGCGAAAGCAGTGGTAACATCTCTCTTGGTTCTGCCGACAATATCAATATCATCAGCGTACGCAAGGAGCTGGACGCCTTATTGTAGAAAATGGTGCCATTACGATGCACACCGGCCTTTCGTACGATCCCCACCATGATGATGTTGAAGAGATCGCAAGACAGTGGATCGCCTTGCCTGAAACCTCTTTCGGTATTGAAGGTTTCGGAGAGGTCATTTCCTACCTTGACGGAGCAGCGTGTGTTGCTCAACGTCATTCTGCAAAGTCTAATCAACTTTGCAGGTATACCGAACTCAGACATTGTTGCGTATAGGCAATCCCTTCTCGGGCTATCGAACGCAGCTTTAAAATCGACAAAGAGATGGTGTGTGTCAATTTGGTTTTCGTGGGTTTTCTACAGGATTTGTCGTAGCGTGAAAATCTGGTCTATGGTGGACTTACCAGGTCGAAAGCCACACTGATAGGGTCCAATCAGTGTTTTTGTAAACTATAAAATGGACACTGATAATTGCGCGCATATTTACAAACACATAATAAGACAAAAGCACAGTTGACGATGAAGCCGCCGAACAGCTGGACGCAGCTTCAATTTTATTATATATTTTAATTTTAAATTTTAAAAAAATGTTTAAACGGTGAATATTTTTGTGTTTTTGTGTAAAAATTAAATTGTGTAAATGTTTCTATTTTTCTAGTCCCCGTAGAAGGCTTAAAATTTAAGCCGAAATATCGGACAAAATAAATAGAAAAAATCTAGAAAATTCAATTTGTTTTTTCTTTTTCACGGACAAAGCCCAAAAAAACAAAATCACGAAAAATAAAATACTTAGGGCATGTGGTCAGCTCCGAAGGAATTCATACCGACCCGGATATAATTGCCGCTATACGAGATCTCGAACCTCCTCAAAATCTCCGAGGAGTGCGACTCTTTCTCGGCATAGCCTCCTGGTACCGGCGGTTTATCCCTGACTTCGCAGCTGTCGTACAACCGTTGACCTCTCTTCTGAAAAAGGGTAAGCACTGGAAATGGGGCGAATCACAACAAAAGGCTTTCCAAGATCTTAAGGATAAGCTAACGGAAGCTCCAGTTTTAACATGTCCTGACTTCGAGCAGGCATTTATTCTTCAGACAGATGCTAGCGACGTGGGCCTTGGGGCGATTTTGACACAAAACATCGAGGGCTCCGAACGTGTAATAGCCAACGCAAGCCGACATTTAAACGACGCAGAGAAAAACTATTCGCCCACAGAAAAGGAGTGCTTGGCAATCATATGGGGAATTCGTAAAATGCGGTCCTACCTAGAAGGTTACAAATTCGTTGTAATCACTGACCACTTATCGCTTAAATGGAGAAGGAATGGAGTCCTTCTGGACGGATCGCTAGATGGGCGCTGGACCTCCAGCAATTTAACTTCACTGTACAATACCGTAAGGGCAAACACAACGTGGTAGCGGACGCACTGTCACGGCAACCAAATGAAGCTCTCCAACGGATTACTTTGAATACAAACAATTTGCCAGAGTGCGCGTGGCTAAGGAAGAAGTTTGAGGAAGTCACCCAGGATCCAAGCAAGTACCCGGACTTCATTATCATTGATGGTCAATTATTTCTACATCTCCCACGAAATGCGAGCGACGAAGAGTGCGCTCCTTGGAAACTGTGCGTAGCCAAATCCCAGCGAGACCGCGTTTTACGTGAAAATCACGATAGTCCTAGTGCTGGCCATCTAGGGATCCGTAAGACTATCGCTCGAATCGCAAATCGATGTTATTGGCCTGGAATGTTCCGGGACATTAGTCGTTATGTCCGAAAATGCCAGTCCCGTCAACAGTACAAAGCTAGCCAGCAGCCACCGGCCGGAGAAATCTTAACCAGAATCCCTGACGAGCCATGGTCCATCTTGTGTGCCGACTTCGTTGGTCCACTACCTCGCTCCAAACATGGGAATAGTATATTGCTGGTATTTTTCGACAAATTTACGAAGTGGACGAATAAACACCAGCGTATCAGAAACAACGGGTTACAGTCCAGCATTTTTAACACAAGGCCGAGAGCCACGTCTCCCACGAGCACTCTACGACGAAGCAGTTTGCGGTACAGGAACCAGAGAAAGAACCATCCGACCGAGCCAAGCAGCTACAGGAGGTTTTCACAATTGTACGCCATAACCTGACCAAAGCATCTAAGGATCAGGCTCGCCACTACAATCTACGCCGGAGGCATTGGAAACCCAAAATCGGACAGAAGGTCATGATTCGTCAACACCCATTATCGAAAGCAATCAATGACTTCAACGCAAAGCTTGCTCCAAAATACGACGGGCCGTTTATCGTCACCGGGTTCACGTCAGGAGTTATTGCACGAGTTAAAAAGGACGGGAAGACGACCGAACGAACAGCCCATTTAAGCGAACTTAAACCGTTCTACTCTTAACATTTTTATTATAATCTTATAATTCAGCCAGACATTACTAGTTATACTAATAACAGCTTTATTTTTCTTTCTTTTTTTTTCTCGCTCTTCTTTTTCTGTTCTCTTTCTGTTCACTAGCACCACAGACCCTCACCATGGCCTTCCAAGAGAACTCGGGGAAATTCTTAAAAACAAAAGGCAAATTCTTCCAACGGATGCTGAGCATCACCGAGCAAACCCGGCACACGCAATTATTGGACTCAAATTTCACCCATCTGATGAAACCAACCATCTGACCGATACACACAGAGCAGGTACCAAAGCAGCAGCGATTAGCAACATCCGAGGGGTAACGAAATTAAAGTCACCACAACCCCGACCGGAAAATCTCGCTTTCAGGGCGGTCCCAAAATCAACCACTATCCATGCGGTCCTCGAACGCTCGGGCTTAGTGTCCAGCCCCGCAGCCATAAGCTCGCGAATACTGCTGAGACGGATAAGTGCCGAGTTAATGACGGGCGCGACGTCGACGGAATGCCGACCAGCGTCCGATCACATGTTAACAACAACACCACCAGACGAGCCCGTAGATAATCCGACTATCTCTGCACAGGCGATTGTCTCAAGAACAAAGGGTGCGGTCAAAGAATGTTCGAGCCTCACGTCTCACTATCTAGTACCGGAACACCTAGAACCAGTGACCGAAACCGAGCGCAAGCGACCAAAGTTGGAACAAACGCTCTCCGCTCAAGATCAACCGTGCTTACAGGTGTCCATCCCAGTACAGCCCACTACAGAAGGTATGAGAGTATGCGGTCGACCACACCCAATTTGGAAAATGCAGCCAGAACAGTCAATGGGGGCAAGTGAGGTTGGCAGTAATAAAGAGACCACCGAACCCGACAAGCTACGTAGTCGAAGGTCGGGATCGTCATCTGACAAGAAGATGGGGACACGCGACAGTAGCACCAGTAGCAGTTACAGCGATACGAGCAACAGTAGCAGCAACAGTGGTCGCTCCACCAGTAGTAGCGAAAATTCCTACCAAGGAAACCACGGCCCACGCCGCGCGAGAAAGAACCCCCGACTGACGCTCGACAGCGCGCCGCAGAGGGCGAGCCCGAGTCTCAACAAAGCCTTAATATATCATCAGACCAACCCACTCCGTGAATTTCAGCAAGATTGCTTTCAGAATGAAGTGGAAGATGTTCTACAAAATCTTCGTCAACACCCTCAGCGAAGAGCCAACAGAGGTTCGTTCATAAGAACTATAGAGGAGCAGCGAATACGATTTTCCTGGAATGTCGGAGGGAAGATCTGGACGAACTATCCTCCTCCCCATCCGAAGTAGGGGGAAAATGTGAGGACGAAAGTCACTACCTTCGTTTTCGCCTAACATCCTTAGTCACAGTTCATTTTGCGTTAATATTTCGCAAGTGACCTCTAAATCCCTGCATCAATTTTTCTTAATCTCCTGTGAATTATTATTCTATAATAATATTATTTCATTATTATTTAAAGGCACTGGCTTGCACATCACACTTTCCCATCTTTTATTTATTAATTAGTCATTTGAAATTACAGTTAGTAGCATGTTAATCAAATTAGTCGCATAAACATCATTTACTTTTCATCAAACATTAATCCCACCATTAAACTAAAGCTTCATGTAAACATCAACTTAATAACCTCATGTCACCGGGTTAACATCACTAGGCCGTGATGAAAAATAAATGCATGCAAAAAGACGAACAGCTGAGACAAAAACCCACCATGAGTCTGCTGTGCTGCTAAGCTAAGGTAACTTAGACTAAGATCAGAAAATTAAAATTGATTCTTGCGGCGGCAGCCAACTCGGTAAGTCATAATAAATTTCTTAGCTCCTGAAATCTTTCATAGCATTGTGCCGTAGTGACCAGTGCTATACTTTTGATTTTTCGAAGTCTTTTCATAGCGTTATGCCGTAGTGACTAGCGGTATATTTTCTAAGTCTTTTCGACGTCGCATCGCAGTGCTCAGTTTGATATTTTTCTAAGTCTTTTCATAGCATTGCGCCATAGTGACCAGTGCTATACTCGTGAACATTTTTATGTGACCGTAGTGACTAGCGCTATATTTTCTAAGTCTTTTCGACGTTGCATCTCAGTACCCAGCGTGAAATGTTTTCTAAGTCTTTTCATAGCGTTATGCCATAGTGACTTGCGTTATGTACATACATTTTCCCAAGCCTATTACGTCGTGACGTAGTACCCAGTGAGAATTTATACTAACAAAGCGTCTCTTTTACATGCCGGCTGGACGTTCGCAGTACGTCGGGAAATCCTAAAGAAAAACGAGGACTACGCAGGACAGTGGACACCGTATAATAAGTTTATCCTTTTTTTTCTCATTTGTTTAAATTAATAAAAAAAAAACCGGTCATGAAGACCATAAAATTAATGTAAGTGTAAATTAAAAAAAAAAAACAAATAAAATACATGAACTGAAACCACGGAACGAGTAATTAATTCACACTTGATATAATAAAATTTTGTAGACGAACCCTGGACACCGGCGAGTGATACCTCGGCCTAAGAAGGTTCGTTACACCTGTAAGAGATTTAAAGAAAAACTAAATTAAAATAGGTAGACAAATTTAAATAGAAAATGTTGTGTTGCTTTGTGCAACACTATAAAAAACACTGAATTCAAGACTCGGGTCTGGGAGGAGAAGGAAAAACCCAAGAACACGTTGCTGTCAAACAAGGATCCGAATAACAACAAATTTGGACAATCGTGACATATTGCTATGGTGGAACATCCAAAAGCAAAAGGCTGGTCCAATAACCCATTTGGAACCACCCAAGACTTTCAACCCAAAAAGTCATCTGCCATAGCACCCGAAGAAGAAACTCAAGAAAAATGTTCTTCACTACCACGAGCTCCTCTAGTCATCGCCAACAACTCACCCACCCGATGTTCTCAAACGATATATGAGAAATTCGATGAAGAAATCAAGAGGAAAAAGGCGAAATGGGATAGGCTTAACCCACTTAGCTATTAAAACCATTTTCCACAATAAATACAACCCGCTATTTATTCGGAAAACAATCTCGTCAAAAAGCACGATCCTAACCCAAGATCACTTTTTGGACTCGAATAAAAAAGTTCAAGCCGAACCCGATATCAGACCCTCAACCCATAATAAAAGAAAACTCTACCCAGAACTAAGAAGATAAAAGAAGTAGTCGAAGAAGACAATTATCAAAGTTGTTACATATTCTTGCAACCCTATTTTGGTGTAATTTGTATTTATCGATTATTGATAACAATCCTATTTCCTATTGTTTTTCATTCAGATGCAAACATAAAAATTCTTATCAAGAAAATATATTCATTAGGCTATTATTCAGAGGCTTTATGAAAGGTGGTCGCGTCACAGCAGAGACAATCTGGAGTTCCTTAGCAAAGGATTTATTGGGTTGGCAACTAAGTAATTGCGGATTTCACTCATAGATGGCTTTAGTTGAATTTTTAGATTTTTGTTATTTGATAGTTGGTACTTCAACTGTCAATCAGTAAAAAAAATTTTTTGATCGGTTGTGTAGTTTTTGTGAGGCGTCTGTTGAAAAATGGAAAATCAAAACGAACATTTTCGTCATATTTTGCTTTTTTATTTCCGGAAAGGAAAAAACGCATCGCAAGCTCACAAAAAGTTATGTGCTGTTTATGGTGACGACGCTTTCAAAGAACGGCAGTGTCAAAATTGGTTTGCCAAATTTCGTTCTGGTGAAATTTCACTCAAAGATGAAAAACACTCTGGTCGTCCAGTTGAAGTTGATGACGACCAAATCAAAGCAATAATCGATTCGGATCGTCACAGTACAACACGTGCTATTGTAGAGAATCTTCATGTATCACATACATGCATTGAAAATCGCTTAAGGGGTTACATGACATTGGCATGAAAAAAAATTTCATGGAAAAATTTCAACGGGTTCAAAAGTTACAGCCGGATTAGTGAGTGCGTGTTTTTAATTTTTGCGCTACCTACGTACAGCAGCTGGTATATACTTGTTTTACTTGCTACCTGACTTTTGGTGGTTGTTATTTCGTACCTACTTGAAAGGTGAAGCCCGAATTGCTAAACGATTGCAAAAAACTATAAGAAACAGCACAACACAAGATAACGAAGGCATACAGTACGAAGCAGGCATGGCAGATTGAAGGTAACCTTTTTTTTTTTCTTTGTTCACAAACTTTTAACGCGTTTATCTCGAAACCATGTTTTTCGAACTGGTTGCGGCACTAGCTGGGTTCATTTTTTGATGAAATTTTTATTTTATTTTTCAAACTTGATTCGCTATCGTATAACACGAGCTTTTTTTAAAAATTTTTTTCGATTTTTTATGAATTTTTAAAGTCAATATTTTTTTCGAAAAAACACACTTTCAAATTTGGAACATCACCAAAAATTAAAAATAAATTTTAAAAAAAAGCTAGTGTCATACGATAACCAATTTTGTTAAGATTTAAAAAAGTAATTTTTTTCCAGATCGGACAATTTTTGAAACTACCAGCGCTGCAACCACGAGGCCCCGTTTTTTTCTCTGCCACCAGTTTGGAGCTCTATAAAACCATGTTGGAGTGAAAAATATATTTTTTTGAATTTTTTTCTTGTAATTTATTCAATTCTCTACAATAATACAACAATTTTTTGTTACAAAAACAATTTTTGAAAAATGTTTGTTTTTGACTGAGTTATGAATTTTTAAAACAAGGTCTGTTTTCTCTGCCGCGAATGTCATGTCTCGCCTTAAAACAACTTTGCTATGTACGAAAACTCGATTTATGGGTTCCTCATGAACTGAAGGAAAATCATTTAACACAACGCATTAACATCTGCGATTTGTTAAAGAAACGTAATGAAAATGATCCATTTTTAAAACGATTGATAACTACTTACTTACTTACTTAGGTGGCCGTAACAACCCGTGTCCGGGTTTCGGCCAACCTCATCAGCTCTCGCCAGGCACCTCTGCTTTGCGCGCGCCTTCTCCAATCGGATACACCAAGTGCGGTTAGGGCTTCCTCAGCCTGGTCCATCCTTAGGAGGCATGGTCTCCCTCGTCGTCGTTGACCAGCGACCCTCGCCTCGAGCACTTTTTTCGCTGGAGCTTCGTTGTCCATACGACGGACATGACCCAGCCGGCGTAGTCGCTGCACAGTTATACGCTGAACTACGTCAATGTCTTCGTAGAGCTCAAAAAGCTCGTAGTTCATTCGGATGCGATAGTCATCGCCGATTCGAACAGGACCGAAAATGTTGCGAAGAACTTTTCTCTCGAACACCCCCAGAGCGGCTGCGTCAGTTTCCGAAATTACCCATGCCTCAGCGTCATAAAGCAGCACAGGTAGAACGAGCGTCTTGTAAAGTGTTAGGTTTGTAGATCGAGAGAGGGCTCTGGAACTTAGTTGCTTACTGAGCCCGTAGTAGCACCTATTAGCAATTATTGTTCTTCGCTTTATCTCCAGGCTGATTTCGTTGTTGGTATTAATGGCGGAGCCGAAGTATACGAACTCCTTGACTACAATTTCCAACAACCTTTACAACAATTTCAAACGGAAAAGATCGTGGAGCAAGCCAGGTGAACTAGCTCAAACAACATCAAAAGCTGATATCCATCAAAAGAAAGTTATGTTATCAGTTTGGTGGGATTACGAAGGAATTGTCTACTTTGAACTTTTACCACCCAACCGAACGATCAAGTCAGATGTCTATGTCTACATTGAACTAACAAAATTGAAGAATGCAGTTGAAGAAAAGCGGCCCGAATTGACAAATCGAAAAGGTGTTCCACCATGACAATGCAAGGCCACACACATCTTTGGTCACTCGGCAAATATTATTGAAACTTGGTTGGGATGTTTTGCCACATCCACCATATAGTCCTGACCTTGCACCATCTGATTACTTTTTATTTCGATCTTTGCAAAACTCCTTGAATGGTAAAAATTTCAATAATAATGATGATGTCAAATCGTACCTAATTTAGTTTTTTGCTGATAAAAACCAGAAGTTTTATGAACGTTGAATTATCAAGCTGCCTGAAAGACGGCAAAAGGTCATTGCTCAAAATGAGCAATAAAGAATAAACAGAATAAAGTTATTTCGTTTCATGAAAAAATTGTCTTTTATTTTCTAAAAAAAATCCGCAATTACTTAATTGCCAACCTGATAAATAGCCATGGTCCACCTCAAAAGGATGCCTCTGGGTGGAAAAAAGTACATTATGATTATAACATAAATGATATCCTGAAACAACTACTAAGTTAATTTTTTTAGGTTAGGATGGATTGGAAAGTAAATATTAGAAAAAAGTTAGCCCACAGCAAATCTGAGAATATATACACTGGAGGCGGAACTTTCAATAAATTTCCAATTTCCAGTATTGAGGATGCGGTAGCAAGTGTATCTGGAATTTATGTGGCGATTGAGAGTGACCCAAATACGATGGATTTTGGTGTAGAAGATGAAAACTATGAAATTTCACATGTATTTCAAACCCAAAGCAAAGCATAAACGACGCAAACGCAGAGCGAACCATTAACGACGAAAACGCAGGTCGAACCATCAACGACAGAAAACTCCAAGAGAAAAAGATCCCAACCTTCGACAATGCGCAATCTGTACAAATGTCACAACATTGGCCCGATTGCATATTTCGTATTCTTGCACCGAACAATGGGCATATACTAAACATAGATAATACCCCTATTATTTACTCTTCTTGATACCTTATCTTAACAAATTGCTGCTAAATGACCTCTTTTTCCACACGCGTTGCATTCGAAATCTTTGTATTTGAAATTTTCTCATAAATGATTGTGCCACCCGCATCTCTTTTCAAGCGAGTATTTTTTTTACTGCCTCTTAGCATCAATAAATCTGTAGCCGTCATTGTTGAATCTGTTGCTTTTGCTTGTTGAATTGTTGCTTCTATTGTAGTTGTTGTTGTTGCTTGACGCTCTGGAATGTCCTACCTTACGTGAAACAAAATGTATGACCTGATCTTCTGCACGAGCATGACTAAGGAGTTTTGTTTCCCAAACTATAACTTTCCTATCTCTCTAGTGTGAGACTTTCGTCCTCCTTACAAAATTTTTCAAACAATCTTTCCGGCATCCCAATCACAAATTGATTAATACAAAATATTCAAGATTGGAACCGAATTTGCATTTTATGGCCAGTTCTTTTATGCGCGCGTACCACTCAGAAGTATTTTCATCAGACATGCCTCGTTGCCTACTGATTTTAATAAAATGTTCTTTTTTGATTTATATCATCACATTTAATTTCCAAAAAATGTATTTCTAGTTTTCTCTTACACAAAAACCACGTTTCTTCATCGGAATTGAAATCCGCTACATTTGCTGCAATTAATGCAGTTGTTTGGTTCGTTTGACTCGTCGGCATTGTTATGTCTTATTACGTACAAACAATTAAAACGCGTTTTGATAAATCGAGAGTTGCAGCCAAACTGCTATTATTTTCTTGTGTTGCTATATACAGGGTGTCCCGCAATTGAGTGCAAAAGAAAACAATGATATTATCTACTGCATAACTAATTGTAAAGTCATTATTTATCATTATTTTCTAAAAGGTATAATTTTTTTAGTACAGCCAACTTTTTATTTTTAAAGATATGTTTATGTTTTGGTGTCATTGAAAAGAAAATTGTATAAATTACAAAATTGATCTCAAAAAAAAATTTCATTTATTACGCAAAATTCTGAGAAATTTGCACTAAAGTTGAAATTTGGAAATTTCAACCGATTGATTTCTTCTTCACACGATCACAGCTCGGTAACGGCTAAGTTGGTGGGATATGCTGATATACCGTTGGAAAGGTGATTTTATTGCCTTTAAAATGAGCTATCAAAATTGTTTTATGTAAGTTAGTTTTTCTGCTAGAAACAATAACGTGAATCAAAGTCGTGAAATGTTAATTAACCCTGTAGCTCCTAAGAATGTGAAAATAGAATCACGGATTCGCGACTTTTTGCTCAGCTCAACATAACCTTTCAGCTCCGTAAATAGTTGCACTCAATTGCGGGACACCCTGTATACAGAAGTGGGTACAAGTGTTATATGATACATAAATGTAAGAGTTGCCATATTCTAAATAGCTAACACTAATGATCTTAGCATTCAAGTTTTTGCGACAGTAAATAGCAACCCCTCTCCCTCTTTTACTAGTTCTATAATTTCTAAATAAATTGGAATTGCTAATATCAAGAACAGTGTCATTGATATCAGTACGAAACCATGTTTCTGATACACCTAAGATATCGACCGCCGAGTCCTCAAACACAAATTTTAAATAATCTTGCTTACAGGCCTTAAGGCTTCTGGCGTTAAGATGCACAATTTTAAGGCCAGAATACCGTCTAAGTTTTTATTAGTGGCATTGCAATAATTGTTAGATGCCTGTTGTGATCCAGATAAATCAAATAAATAATGCTTTTTGTTAATATTCAATTTAATTCAGTGTTTTATTGTAATTGATAAAAGTGAAGAATAATAAGTACGTTAAGCGTGTTAAAGAGTATCAATCAAAGTGAAAAAAGAAAATAATATAATGTACAGCATTGCCACATGGAATTTTTTTATAACCCAGTGAATAGTTCTGGATGTCATCCGACTCCAACATCTCCCCTGCTAAGAGAGATCATAGTCCTTCATCCATCCTGGTGCCTTAACTCGTCGTTGGGGTTGAACCCTTGTATCTGGCTCTGGCGCACTGCTGTATGAAGAATTCGATGAATCAGTAGACACAATATCTGAAGTATCTTCTGTGGTGTTTGGTGCTTGAACAGGCAGGTCAGGTTCCTCCTGATCTCGAACTGCTACCTTTTCTGTAGAGCCTGGTTCTTGAATCGACAGGTAAGATTGCTCCTCATCTTGAGCCGCCAATTCTCCTGGACTTACTTCTTGTGTTGTCAAACCATTTTTTAAATCATCTCGTTCTGACATCTGGTGAAGATTAAAACTGTCGCATAAAAATCTATAAATATCTGTTGGTTCTGAATTTTCTTTGCTGTAACGAAGCTTGAGCTGATTGATATGCGACCGAATAAGTCTGCTGCTTTCAGATAACCGTACGTTATAGTTTACGTTACCGATCCGTTCGATTACAGTGCCTGCTGCCCAGCTTGCCTTGTTGCGACAGAAAACCTTGGCATAAACCTGGTCACCTTCTACAAGGTTTCTTGGTTTTGCACCATGTTTCTTATTAAATTGTTGTTCCTGCTTTGCGTTGCGTTTTTCATCGCGTTGTACTGTTTTTGGATTTATTAAATCTAGTGATGTTTTAATTTTTTTATTCAAAAATGCTTCCGCTGGAGTTTTACCATTTGGTACATTTGGATTTGGTGTTAATCTGTAAGTTTGCAAGAATGTCTCTAAATTCTCTAAACTCGTCCCTTCATTGCGAAGTTTTGTTAGAGCTCTTTTTAAAGTATCAACAAACCTTTCCGCTTGCCCATTTGATTGTGGGTGATATGGTGCTGTTCGTATATGTTTAACTCCTCGTTGCTTCAAAAAATCTTGAAACTGCGCACTCACGAATTGAGTACCATTATCTGACACGATAATATCACAGTCACCATACCGTGCGAACGTTTCATTCATTTTCTCTATCATTACCGATGATGTTATGCTTTTGGTCTCGAAAATTTCCGGCCATTTTGAATAGGCGTCGATTACCACCAAATAGAATTTTCCTTTGCATGGACCGGCAATGTCAATGTGTATCCGTTCCATTGGTTTTGATGCTTGCGGCCATGATTGCAGTGTTGCTTTAATCGGTGATTTTGCTGCCATTCCGCAAGGCTGACAATTGCGCACAAACGATGCGATGTCCTCATCGATACACGGCCAGTACACGTGGCCTCTAGCCACTGCTTTCATCCTTTCCTTACCAGGATGCCCCCGGTGAAGTTGATTTAAAATTCTTTGCTGCAAGTAATGTGGAACGACGACCCGTTCTCCAAATAGAATGCATCCATTCACAACACTTAACGAATCTCGTCGTCTGTGGTAATGTATTAGTTCAGGGGCTAACTTTGACTCCCAGCCCGACTGTAGTGACTTCATGACTGCTTGTAGTTGCTTACATTTGCTGGTTGCCTGCTGCACCATGTTTAAAGTCACCGGTAGTTTTGTAATTTGGTCATATAGTACTGCTGAGACATCTTCCTCGAGCTGCGCACAAGCTATTACCATATCCTCATTCTCATTGCTTCCAATTAATCTGGACAGCAAGTCAACGCAACCAAAATCTTTTGTATTGATATACTGCAGTTCAAAATCATACCTCATTAAGGTAAGCGCCCATCTCTGTAGTCTGTTGGCAGTGTGCGCTGGAATGTCTTTGCTGCTTCCAAAAATTGCAAGGAGCGGCTTATGGTCCGTACAGAGAATAAATCTACGTCCGAATATGTAGCGGTGAAATTTTTTTACAGCGAAAATCAACGCGAGCGCCTCCTTCTCAATTTGAGAGTATTTCTGTTCAGCGGGCGTTAACATGCATGCTGCATGCGCAATTACTTTTTCGCTCTTATCCGGTAATATGTGACAAATGAATGCACCAATTCCTTTGCCAGATGCGTCTGCTGCCACTTTTATTGGCAATTCTGTGTTGTAGTGCATAAGCAATAAATCAGAATTTAAAATTATTTTAAAATCCTCAAACGCCTTTTCACAATCTGCTGACCATTCGAATTTGGCACCATTATGCAGCAACTTGTCCAACGGTGCCCTTAGGTTGCTCATGCTGCGCACAAATTTACCGTAATAGTTTATGCTGCCTAAGAATGCTCTTAGTTCCGCAACATTTTTGGGTGGTGGAATTTTTAATATTGCATCGATTTTCTCTGGATCTGGACGCAGTCCTTCCTGCGTGACAATATTTCCGAGGCACTTTACCTCTTTAGCGAAAAACTTGCACTTCTCCAGTTTTATGCAAAAATTGAATCCTCTTAGCCTTTGCAAGACTTTACAAACGTTTTCCAAATGCTTTTGCCAAGTTGCACCTCCGATTATTATATCGTCTATGTACTCTGCTGCGTCATTAATGCCTGCTCGCATAGTGTCCATTATCTGCTGAAACGCTCCAGGTGCGCTCTTAACTCCTGGTGCTAGACGATTGAAGGTAAACAACCCCTTGTGCGTATTTATTGTGAGTAGCTTCGCTGATTCCGGCGTAACCTCCGTCTGCAGATATGCATCGGATAAATCAATGTGTGTGAAACAAAAACTATTTGCTATTTTTGCGTAGATGTCTTCTGCCGTGTGTAATGGATACTGATGTGGCTCTAATGCTGCATTCAACCCGGATGAGTAGTCCCCGCAAATTCGAACTTTGCCCGTCGCCTTCTTGACTGCTACAATGGGCGCAGCCCAATCCGAGAAATCTACAGGTGTTATAACACCCAACTGCTGAAGTCTCTGTAGTTCGTTGTCTATAAGCGGCAGCATTGCGTATGCCACAGGTCGTTTTGCGCGAAACACCGGTTTTGCATCGTGTTTTAAATGAAGCTTGACCTTAGCTTTGTTGCACTTCGATGGTACTGTGTTGAAAATGTCTGCGTATTTTTGTTGTATTTCTGACATAGCTGCGTTGAAATCGACTTGCTCGAACTTTTGTATTTGGCAACAAATGCTTGATAATGGTTTGTCCGACATGCCAAATATGTCCAACGCATCAGCACCTTGTTTAACGAATCAATATCTGCTACAAAAATTTTTAAAATTTCAACTTCCCCATGAAGCTGAATTTCGCAAGGAAACTCAGCGATTAAGCGAATTTGGTCCTTCGATGCACTGGTAGCGTGACTGTTCTTCAGCTCCACTCCTGGACTGCCCAACATATGCCATGTTGATTTTCCGATTATTGCAACATCGGAAGCGGTGTCTATTTGCAACTTCAAAACCTTCCCTGCATCAACTTCTGTTGGCAGCGGTTTGATAGTCACCTGCACGTACTTTCGCCTTGCTGCGAAATTTATTCGATTTATTCAGATAACGTTGCTCTTAGCATTGTTGTTTTTGGAATGCTCCTTTATACGATCTAAAACCTCTATCGTTGCAATACCCGTCCTTATGACCCATTTGCATTGTTGCATTTGTTGCACTTGTGGTTTTTGAAATTGCAGTATTCTGCAAAGTGCATTTCTCCACAATTCCAACACGGAGATTTGGGAATTTTATTTTGCTTGGTACCCGTTTTGAAGTTTTTGTTTTTGCTTACAAATTTTGTTTTTATGGCATTTACCACTTTGTTTTGTTGCTCAACCAGAACTGTGTCCTTCTTCAAATTGAGAATTCGTTCTGAAACGCTGACTAGCTTGCTGAGTTTTTGGTCTGCATCGTCTTCCAAACCTGCTAATAATTTTGTCCGAGCACAAAAATTAAGCATTTGAACTGGTCTGCCGTCATGTCTGAAAGTTTGGATTTTTCACAGCACTCGTTTACTCTCGCTGCATATGTTACTATGTCTTCCTGGCCTTCTTTGGTCAGCTGCAGACATCTGTATCTGAGGCTGAAAATTGATTCCCGAGATCCAAACATATCTTGCAAAATTTTTACTGTTTCTTCAAAATTAATCTCTCGTGGATTTTTTGGTAAAATGTATGTAGCGTATTTTCCGTAAGCTATAGGATTGAGCTTCCTCAACAAAAGACGTACCCGCGCTGCTTCATCTAATTGTTTGCCGTCGACTTTGAGCAAATCCTCGTGTCGCGTGTACCACACATCAAATGTGAGGTTATGTTGCGGGTCGTAGCAGAACTCCGCCATGCTTTTTGCTAAGTTTTCCATCACGCTTTCTTGACCTTTTCTTTCTGCCATGAGCATTTCAAGCAGCTTACTTTGCACCTCCAGAAGCTCCTGTATCTTTTCATCTGCCATTGTCTTTTACTTTGAACGAATGCTCGTAGTGATTGAGCCAAATGCTTGTCGCTGTTAGACAATCCAAAAAAAAAAAGAACAAAAATGTTTTCTGCTGCGCCGACTGCTCGTCGCAAAATTGCTAAAAAAAAAATAAAAATGTAGGACTTTTGCTTTCTACGCTCAACTTATGTTGCAAGTGCTGCACACTCCAATTCCTCGTCGCCAATTTGTGTTGTGGTCCAGATAAATCAAATAAATAATGCTTTTTGTTAATATTCAATTTAATTCAGTGTTTTATTGTAATTGATAAAAGTGAAGAATAATAAGTACGTTAAGCGTGTTAAAGAGTATCAATCAAAGTGAAAAAAGAAAATAATATAATGAACAGCGTTGCCACATGGAATATTTTTATAACCCAGTGAATAGTTCTGGATGTCATCCGACTCCAACAATATCATTATAGAAAAAGATACAACATACAGAAACATTAGCCAAACCAAGAAGAATACAAAGAGATATTAAGGGCATAGGGCGTAAATTGAAAAAAATAGTAGCAGATAGTAACCACCACATTCTAGTTATTGTGTTATCACTAACGCAGTTGGGAAGAGATAGAGAAAGGAAAGGGAAAAACGAAATGAAAAAAATTGAGAAAAATAATGAGTTACTAATACAGATATTTATATATATATATATATCAACGAAGCCCCACTCGCTTCGCCAGGCACTTTTTTAACAGGCTTACATTTATCTTTATGGTAAGGGAACTAAATCTTTTTTAAATTCAAACAACGGGCACCATAGCCCAGCACCAAATTCGTAAAAATTTAGTTGGCAATCCAACAATAAAAAAGTACAAAATTTTTAAAATTCTGACAACGGATTCAGTGACCGATTTTTATCAAGTGTTCGCCCACCGGATTCGTAAAAATAAAAAATCTGGGTGGCAAACCCTAATCTTTTTTTGTCTATAACCTTCGATTCATAATTATGTACATTTCAAACAAAAAAGCAACTAAATTGGTTGAAAATTACGGGCAGCAGATAGAATAGATGTATGTGTACATAAAAAAGTCTGTAAAGTTTCTGTATTCAGAAAAGCTGGTTTTACTCTGTCTATATGAACTGTAGCGGGAGTGTTGTTTTTAAAAAATTGCAAAGAATTTTGGTGTTTTGTCTTTCACAAGCGAATTTTGTTACTATTTATTTTAATTTGACGTATAATTTTTGATCACTTTCTGAATGATGGATTATTTATAATTGTAGAAAGAAAATAATGCTACTTGTTTCAGTCAATTTTCAATGCGACATTGAACTCGTTCCATAAACGTAAGTTCTCTGCAATGTACTTTACATTTACCCATGCGCAAAATAAAAGCTTAAAGTCAATGCTGAGACTCCAAGTAAATATTCTAATATTACACTGACTAAACTGATGGCTAAAATTGCGTGAAGTTTTTTAACTCGTATCTAGCCTGCTTTCAGTTCGTGAATAAATTGCAAAAATAAGGGAATGTGTTTACCAGATTTTGCTGGTAATCTTTTCCGCAACTTCTTCACTTAAAAAAAAAAAAAAAAAAAAAAATAAATTTTACTAACGATATTAAAAGTAAATAAAAAGTAAATAAAAGGTTATATTCGGCTTTATAAAACTAATACAAAAATAAATTTTTGAATAAAAAAGAGGCAATTGCGTTGTGAAGAAACGATATATCCAGCACTTGAAAATACCCACTCAGAAGCCACGGAAGAAAACTTTTTGTCTCGTGACTTCCACCAATCAATCGGATTCATTTTGACATCAATTTGTTGTTCTCTATGCAAAGTTGTTATTCCAAGCAAAAAACCGAATTAATTTCGTCCACAATTTTTTCCCTAAAAACTGTTCTTTGTGCAGGCGATTCAGCTTGAAGATCTTTGTGTCGCGGGTCCAAAAACGAAACTTTGTGGGAAAGTAAAATTTCTTGCATGTCAATGGCAAACTGCGAAGACAAATCTACAGCTAACGTAGTGGCGATTTTAATAATCTCTAATAATTGGCGGAACCATAAACAGCGTTCCGTCAGATGCCACTTCCAGAGATTTAAGGAACTGATCTCAAGTGTTTTGGCTTGGTCCGGAGAACTTCAGCACTTCTAGTTAATTAGCTCTACACCCAGGATCTCATTTTAGTTTATATGTTTATAATTGAAGCACCAAGAGCAACAACCGGATAACTCCAGTTAACGAGTTAACGATAACAACGACAGGAGTTGTCTTATTCTTGCTCCGTTTTGAAATAAAAGAGAATTTCAAAACTGCTTTTGAATATTTTAGAGTCATGATAGTTGAATTTTCATTACACCAACTTACGCGGAATTTTTTTCTTTTAATATCTGCATCAAAACACATTTTTTGAAAAAAGTGGAGTTATCCGGTTGTTGCTCTTGGTGCTTCAATTAATAAACGCAGCTTAAACATACGAAGTTCAAACGAAGTTTATCACACTGACACAAACAAACTTTGAAATATTTTTGAATAAAAACTTCGAAGCCTCGTAACTTCGAAATTTTTTCTCTCTTCGCAGATTTGAAACGAAGCTTCGATCTTCGAACCTTCAAATACTTCGAATAAAAGTCATAGCCCTATTGGCAACCCAATGATAAAAAATCAAAGAATTTTTGAATTCTGTCAACGGATGCAGTTTCCAAGTGTTCGCTCCATTTTTACCAAGTGTTCGCTCCAGCACTAAATACGTAAAAGTAAACAAATTTACCTGGCATCTCTATGGTAACTGAACTAAATCATTTTTAAATTCAAACAACAGGCACCACCGCACTTTGGGAAAAATATGAGAAAAACGCATCGCTTAAAAAAGCTGTAATGTCTGAACGGTAAGACGTAAAAGCACCAATTTTTGATATTTTATTAAGAAAGCATGAAAGAATAGCTTACCGTACCTTTTCACTTTTTCGTTTTTTTATTTTTTTTTTTATTGATTCATGTGTAATTCAAAAGCCACAAGGGCCAATAAAGCAAATTACAAGTAGATACAGCGAGTAAGAAACTTAAAACTAATAATAAAAATTTATAACATTTCATATAAGTGAAAATTGAATGAATAAATAAAAAAAATTGTATTTTAAAATTTAAATTTTTTTTTAAATTTATTTGCTTTTAAATTTTAGCACCCTACACTCAGAAGTTAAGACTTCTTTCAAGCCTTATACCCTCGTAGCGTGAGTAGAAATAATTTTTTAAGAGAAACTATTATAAACCCTCAAAATATAATCCAAATATATTTTAAGAAATTATATCCAAATTGAAAGAAATCCTTATTAACCCTTTAAGGCTTTGTTCATTTTGATACAATTCTCTCCTTTTGCAAACAGAAAGAAAATATGAATTGAAAAAAACGAAAAAAATAAAACAAACGAAATGGCCATTTCAGCCCTTGAAAGGACTTTGACCGATCTTCTTATGATCAATTGTGTTGTGTGTGTTGTGAAATGTTTGAACACTAATGATTGAGAACTGGATCTACCAGCTTTATGCCAGCTCCGAACGGCTTATGTTCTCAAGAAGCTTTTCATGGCAGTTTTTTTACTTTCTGAGGTTTGCCACTGTCTGCAGAGAGGATTAATTCAATAGAAAAAACTTTCTGTGTCAGATGAGGGGGGACCTGGGTCCTCTGGCGTATGAGCCACACACTCTACCCACTACGCCACGGCCCGCCGAATTGAAAAAGAATGCTATTATTTTTGTTCTTTTTCGACTGAAGCTCTTTCTATGTTGTTTGTTCTCTGTTTCAGAACATTTTTTTTACCCTTTAATGAGAGAATTCGCAATTTATTATTCTAGGCATTATTTTAAAAAGAAATTCACATCTAAATATGGTAATATATGGCTAATAAATATGGTAATAAAGTTGTACCCAGTCGGAAAAATTGTATCATTAAAAAAAAACACGGTTTTCACTTGATTGATTTCACCACTTTCCCTTAACCATGACTGCGAGAATAAAAACTACCTTTTTGATTATAAAAAGTGGTTAACCAATATTTCTCAATGTTTTACGAAAAACATTTAATTTTAAGAGAACGGCTTACATTCATACAATTTACATTTCACAGTTGCATTTAGAGAAATTTGTACTGATAGATAAGTACAGTGTTCGCAATAAAAAATAGTTGAACTTCTAGTTTATCTAGTTTTAATTTTAATTATTTTACAAATGATAATTTTACAACTATTCTTAAAACGATTACCGTTTAAACGTTTAATTTAAACGCTTACCTTTTTAGAACATCTTTATATCTCCTAAGTCGTCAGTCGTATGACTAACTGGCGCAACTAAATAGTGTTACTTTGGGAAAGAAATTTCCACTCTCATTTTTTGGCTAAACATTTTTTTTAGTTGCGGTTAATAGATGCGGTTGACATCTGATTAATGTCAAACTAGTAGCTTGAGAGCACACAGAATCTGAGCACATACCAAAGCGTAAACACGCATATGGCTCTTGTTGCGAGCAAACAAAAAAAAATTGTGTAAATTTTGAAGCGTTTCTAATAATTTTCATTTTCCAAGTGCGATAAATCGAAGCAAAACATCGGAAAGAGGTGAGTATTACACTTTGTGATGTAGTATATTTCTGTACTTTGTGATATATCAAGTTCTAGTGAAATGTTTGTGTTGTGTTAATTTGCTGAACAAATGAAAAATGGCTAATATTTCCACTTGTGGTCACCCTCATGCACCCGTTTGTGGGCAACATTGCTTTTTGCGTTTAAAGCGTGTGTTTGGCCAGAAAACTGTCAAATATCATTGTTCATGTTAACGTTACAAATTTTAAGTGTTTTTATGAATTTTTATATAGGTATTTTTAGCCATGTCGACACCGAAAAATTGGCCGATTCAACAGAAATCAATTTTAATGCACTGGTCAATGCCATTAAGCGCTGTTTAAAGAACTCGATTGCCAAGTTATATGGCCTTCCTCAAACCAGTCTGATCTGGTATTTGAAGAACCTTCTTCCGTCGAAGGTATGTTTATTTTACTTCACACAAGAAGCGTTAACATTTTTTACGCTCGCTACAAAAATATATTTTTTTTTAATGGTTTTCCCTTCATCGCAGGAACGCGACCTTGTCCAATATATTTTAAAGTGCGTGAACCATTATTATAGTCTAAGCATACGTGAGCTAAGGGAACTAGCATGTCAGTTTGCTAGTTCCAGGCTTCAGGTACAGTACCCGTCATCTTGGGATCAGGAGCTGAGAGGTGGGCGGCACTGGTACTATAACTTTATCCGTCGTCATTCTCAGCTTGTTTTGCGTACTCCGGAACAAATGTCGATGAATCGTGTCAAAGCCTTTTGTAAAGAGAATACTGACAAATTCTTCGGACTTCTGGGTCAACTGCTTGATGAGCACCAGTTTCCAGCGACGCACATCTATAATATGGATGAAAGTGGTTTCTCCACTGTGCCAACGAAAATCGGTAAAGTCGTCGCCTTAAAAGGTATGCGTCGTGTGGAAAAGATTGAAGCGGCTGAAAGTGGTACGATGGTGACCATGGTTTTAACCGTGAGTGCTTCCGGCAACAGCGTACCACCATTCCTTCTCTTTCCGAAGAAAAAGATGATGTATAGCTTGTTGGACAACGCTTCAGATGGCACTGTTGGTTCCAATGATTCTGACTGGATGGCCCAGCCAGAGTTTGTGCGACACATGCGTCATTTCATCCGTTTTGTAAATCCTTCGGTTGATTCACCTGTGCTGTTGCTTTTCGACAACCATGATTCGCATATGGTGTGCATATTTCGCCAATGGTGTGCATATTTTGTCGTTCCCGCCGCACTGTAGCCACAAAATGCAGCCGTTTCTGTTTTAGGACCAGTGAAGACTTATTACAAGTCTCAGCGCTCTGCATGGCAGAAAAACAATGCCAACAAGGTAAGATTATCAATCTTGTTGTCTAACTCAATTTCCATTTGATTTATTTTATTTTCATTTTATTGTTTTAGGTGTTGGAAATACGCAACATTTCTGGTTTGGTGTGCAAGACCCTTGACTTGGCATTGACACCCAAAATGATTAAATCTGGGTTCCGAGCAGCTGGAATCGGTCTATTGGACCCAGATATTTTCTACAATGCTGAATTCGTCCAAGCAGCCGAGAAATGCGATTGAGGTTGCTACTGAAGCCAACCTTGAAGAATGTCGGGCCAGATGTTGGACGTGAAGAGGTGTTAATTTCACCCGAACCATCGACATCAAGAGCGTCTTCTGCGAGCCGCTTACCCCTTTTGGACGATTCTATGTCCAAAGCGTCTTTAACGAGTCGTTTGTCACTCTTGGATGAAATAGGACTTGTTCGAGGAACTCTGCCGAAGAAGCGTTCGAATCGCGGTCGCAAGCCAATGCAAACTTACTTCTGTGTGCTTACTTCTCCGGAAAGCGTTGAGGTTTTGAGAAAGCGGATAAGGCACCTGAGCGCAAAGCCAAGCGGAGCTTCAGTGTCTTCAAAAAACACCCCACAGAAGGTGTCATCTTCGGAAGATGATGAAGACATCGACTTTTGTTTGGCGATCTTGCCAAAAAAATTGACCGCCGGCCGCAAATTCCATCCATTGCAATGTTTGTGACCGTCCCGTGCATTTGGCGTGCGCTGGTATGACAGCCAGATATTTCATACGCAAGCATTGCATTTCCGATTCGGATGAACTTTTTATTTTGCCGTTGAATGCTATTCCTTTTATTTTGCCACTGAAGGCCATTCTTTCTAAAATAATTGTATAAATACCTACATTTCATTTTTTTTATTTATATATGCATTTTACTTAATATTTTTAAAATTAAAGAGTGATTTTTTAAGAGCTTGATAACTTTTTTTTTAAAAAAAACGCATAAAATTTGCAAAATCTCATCGGTTCTTTATTTGAAACGTTAGATTGGTCCATGACATTTACTTTTTGAAGATAATTTATTTTAAATGTTGACCGCGGCTGCGTCTTAGGTGGTCCATTCGGAAAGTCCAATTTTGGGCAACTTTTTCGAGCATTTCGGCCGGAATAGCCTGAAAGTGAGCAAACAATTAATGCGATTGTGAGTGAAGAGCAACCAGAAGCCGTTCAAGAACTGGCCATGCATCCCGAAAAATGCACTGTTTGGTGTGGTTTGTACGCTGGTGTAATCATTGGACCGTATTTTTTCAAAGATGCTGTTGGACGCAACGTTACGGTGAATGGCGATCGCTATCGTTCGATGCTAACAAACTTTTTGTTGCCAAAAATGGAAGAACTGAACTTGGTTGACATGTGGTTTCAACAAGATGGCGCTACATGCCACACAGCTCGCGATTCTATGGCCATTTTGAGGGAAAACTTCGGAGAACAATTAATCTCAAGAAATGGACCGGTAAGTTGGCCACCAAGATCATGCGATTTGACGCCTTTAGACTATTTTTTGTGGGGCTACGTCAAGTCTAAAGTCTACAGAAATAAGCCAGCAACTATTCCAGCTTTGGAAGACAACATTTCCGAAGAAATTCGGGCTATTCCGGCCGAAATGCTCGAAAAAGTTGCCCAAAATTGGACATTCCGAATGGACCACCTAAGACGAAGCCGCGGTCAACATTTAAATGAAATTATCTTCAAAAAGTAAATGTCATGGACCAATCTAACGTTTCAAATAAAGAACCGATGAGATTTTGCAAATTTTATGCGTTTTTTTTAAAAAAAAAGTTATCAATCTCTTAAAAAATCACCCTTTATAAGCTATTTTACAACTTCATTTAGAAATGAAAATTAATAAAATACAACTAACTTTTTCTGTGTGTCCATCAAACAATATAATTTATTAATACACTAAATTTTAAATTAAATCAATATACATGCCTAAAAAGTCATTTCGGGGACGCGTCCTAATATACGATCTTCAACAAGTCCGAAATATATTTGAAAAATTCAAGGTATTTAACATGTCATTACTTAATATACCGTATTTTTTATACAAAATCTAGTTTTGAAAAGGATACTAAAAGATTATTTATTTTTAATTATAAAAATGCAAAAATAGTTTGTCCGATAGCGCACAAGTTATTTCAGTGAACGTATTGATAATCGAACAAAAATAATTTTAAGTGAACGCAGCCATTCGGTGTCAAACGTTAGTTAAGGAATAAAACAATAACAATAACAAAGGTTGTCAGTGTATATATCGCCAAATAATTTATATCTAAGTGGTAAGTACCTTTCAATTCATTATTCGTAGAGCGTACATCAATAGTGCGTCATTTCGTGAACGTATTTATTACATTTAATTATCGATGAAATTCTTTTTTACGACAGGAAATAACAAAGTAACCTCAAATATTTTTCTATTGAAAAAGTCAGGTCGGCTTATTTGAAATCGTCATTTCGTGAACAGTCATTTCGGTAACGTTCCCGGACATGATGGCACGTTCCCGAAATAACTTTTGCGTTCTCGGAATGATAACACTGGTCAACAATTTCATAACTTTTTCGTGCCACACGAACTTTGATAGCTCATACTGTTTAAGCTTTCTTCCCTTGTTATGAAATTGCATTTTTTTTTTAGTTGCCTCAGATTTTTTGTGATTTCGGACTTTGTGTTTTTAGGACTTTGATCCTGTTTTTATGCTCTGGAATCCAAATCACTTATCGCAGAAAAAAGAAAAAACTTTCTTATAAAAAATTAAACAGGCTTTTCAGCGGGGTATTTTTTTTATTTTTTATTATATTTAGTCTATGAGATAATCAGGTTCAAAATAAAATTTTTGATTTTTTTGTTAAGAACTTTAGACTTTTAAAATTATATTGTTTATATTAAAGCCATATTTAAAAAAAAATATGATTTCATCGTTGATTCTTAATTTTGATACCATAAACATAAACATTCTCCGAGAGGAACTATTAAAATAAATTAAAATAAACGAACAAGCCATATAGTCATGAAGCATTTAGCATTTCCACTTGCACTAAAGCTTGAAGCTAAATGCTTCATATGACTATATGGCTTGTTCGTTTATTTTAATTGTTTCTCTCGGAGAATGTTTTTGGTACAAGACTTAACACAAATTAAAGCTTTTCTGACGGTAACAAGAACACCAACGTTATACATTATAACTTGGACATGCGAAAATTGTGGAAATTGTTTGTTTTAGTTTTTTTTTATTATTCTTTGATGTTCACTTTAAACGTAAAGTAATAACAGCTTTTTTCGATGACTGCTGTAGAGTAAGAATACACACTTCAGTTCAGCAAAAAAAAAAAGGTTTTTTGAAGCTGCTACAGTTAAATGTGTTTCAAATGCGTTTTATACCTTTGCTCGATTTGAACATAGTTTAAGCTGTCTTTTTGTGATTCGTTAGTTCTATTAGATGCGATTTTTTATTGTTAAAAAATGAAATCAACACTTACAATAAAATTTAATTTTAATAAAATTTAAAATTTTTAATAATAAAATCATTTCGGTAACATTTTTGTCATTCCGGAAGCATTAAAATATTTAAATAAAATACACATAAATTGAGATTTTTTTTTTTGAAAAAAAATAATTTAGTACATTACAGAACTTTCATTCTGTAAATGTAACGTTAAGTCGTTTATAAAAGTTTTGAATTTTTCAAAATTTCTTAAATCTTATGCACAATTATAGTAACTTCTTTAATTGTTTGCCCTATTTTGCATATTTAAATATAATAAGCATAATTTTTTCAGTACAGCCAACTTTTTATAATTAGAGGTATGTTTATGTTTTTGGTGTCATTGAAAAAAGAATTGAATAAATTGCAAAATTTATCATAAGAACAAATTTAACTTATTACGCGAAATTCTGAGAAATTTGCACTCAAAGTTGAAATTTGGTAGTTTCAACCGATTGATTTCATCTTCTCACGAGCACAGCTCGGTAACGGTTGAATCGGTGGGGTTTGTTGATATACCGTTAGAAAGATGATTTCATTGGCTTTGCAATGAGCTATCAAAATAAGCTCGTTTTTTGTAAGTTAGTTTTTCTACTAGAAACAATAACGTGAATCAAAGTCGTGAAATATTAATTAACTCTGTAGCTCCTCCCATTCGATTTTTTGCTCAGCTAGACATAAGCCTTCACCTCCTTAAATAGTTGCAATAGTTTTTATATTTAGCATGTGCATGGGCCTCGATTGTTCCTTTGCATGTAAGAAGTAATTGTGAAATTTTCAGGAAAAATATTGATATTTAAACGAGTGTTATTTTTTCAAAAAAATTCCAATCACATTTTTTAAGCTCAAATTTTTTGAAAAAATTTCGTTTTTCATTTAATTTTTCTTCAAAATGAGTTATAAAACATGAAAATCGGATTTAAATTACCAGAGTTATGCAATCTTACTTTAGGAAAAAAATCCCATTTTTTTCTTGATGTATAAAAAAATCGCTAAAATCCCAATTTTAAAAAAATTCTGTGGAATATTATGAAAATCTTTTCTAAAACTATACCTTATACGAAAATGGCCATTTCAGCCCTTGAAAGGACTTTAACCGAGCTTCTTATTACAAATGATGGAGAACTGGACCTACAAGTTTTATGCCGACTCCGAACGGCTTATGTTCCCAAGAAGCTTTTCATGGCAGTTTTTACTCTAGAGATTTGCCATTGTCTGCAGAGAGGTAACGGCCGAACAGAAAAATTAATTCAATTGAAAAAACTTTCTGTCAGATGGGGGATTCGAACATGGGATCTCTGGCGTATGAGCCACACACTCTACCCACTACGCCACGGCCTTCATAACTATACCTCATACAAATACAAAAAATTGTACGATTACGTTAGGGCTGCCACATGTCCCGGTTTTTGATTGCTTGCCCCCGTGTCCCGGTCCAACGTTAATATGTCCCCAATTTATCTTAAAAGGGTCCAATTTAAAGGTTTAATTAGGAGAAAGTTTGCAAAAATACGTTTTTAAAATTTGCAACTACTTTTTAAATGTGAAATAGTAGTCAGATCATCTTTCATCTTCAGTAAGTTGAGCTCCTCCCTAGCAATAATCGATAATTGATATATCACCTGCAAAATCCAATCTCTTACTAGCAACAGCTGTCTTTCATTTAATTTATTGTGTGCTTGTTTTCTTTGCCTGCTGTAACTTTTCATGCTAGTTTTCGAGTCAAAGTTTGTTGTTTATATGCTTATATTATTTTTTATTACCTTAAAAAATGCCAAAGAGGAAGTATAAATTCCTTCCCACATAAAAAAGCAGATTGGTCCTTTATAAAACGAGGTAGAAGTGATCACGATTCTTTGTGAACGGTGTGCGGTTGTTATATTTCCATAAGGCACGGTGCACGGTTAGACATTGTTGACCACATCGCAAGTGCCAAAGATAAAGCGATGATTTGTGAAGCTTCAACTTTAAAAGACATTTTTCCATTTTATGTGAAACAAAACACCACACAATGTCAACTGATGTCTGCCGCTGAGTTAACAACTGCATATAAAATTATTGATCACCATCAATCGTTTAGCTCAGTAGATTTTACAACTAAACTAAGTGCACTCTTGTATCTGGACTCGGAAATAGCAGCAAAGCAATCAAACGCTACAACCAAAGCAACAGCTTTAATAAAGAACGTTTTGGCTCAGCATGCAGTTGCAAATTTTGTAGAAATATTAATTAAAAACGTTCCTTTTTTAGGAATTTCAAATATCTTTAAAAAATCTTGTAGCTTTTGGTGCTGATAGTACCAATACTGACTTTGGTGGAAGGAAAACGCAGGGAATAAATAACATTTTTCATAAATTAAAAGAGGCTTCAGGAAAAAACTTCGAGGGAATTGGTTACCCTGCTCATATACTTCACAACACAGTTTCGACTGCTGTGGATGTGATGTCAATCGATGTGAAATCTGTGGTGATTAAAATATATAATAAATATTTTTTCTATATTTACTGTAAGAACGAAGCGGCTTAAAGAATTTTGCGACAATGCTGACACAACTTACAAATGAATTCTTTCTTACAGAAGAAGCCGGTGGCTTTCATTAGTACCCGCTATAGAAAGAATCTTGCAAATGTGGAAGCCACGTGTAAATTTGTTTGCTGACGAACAGCACATTCCTTTAGCAAAAGTTTATGTGTCATTTGTTCACTGCCAATCTTTCATGATTGAAAAACAAATGAAAAAAATTTTAAAATACACAATACAATTATGGAAGTGTACAAACTAATAAATGACACTAAAGATTTACTAAAGGTTTAAAAGACAGGTTTGAAAATAAATTTTTTGGAAATCAAACAAATATTATTTTAGACCAATTAAAGGAAAGCGGTTTATATTCAAGAAAAATATTCATTTTTGAAGAGGATGCGAAACATGTTTTTAATACAGCAAAAAGTTATTTGGAACAATGGACTTTTCATTTAAATAAATATGATGTTTTTAAGTGGATAACCTTAAATAACGTACCAAAGTGGACAGAAGTTCAAAAAACTATAATGTATTTAAGTGAAAAAATATAAAAATATCTGATGAATGTTTTGAGGAGGTTGCATATTTAAAGAACTTTACTGAAAGTCAAAATGATAATCATAAGTCATTATCTCAGTGGACTAAGGAAAAAAATTCGCTCAACATTAGAGCGATAGAAAGCATAATTCAAGGCAAAGTCAATTTCAATTTGACTTGCACAGAGTTTTACAATTATATTACTGAAATTTCTTTAGGAATTTTTATTGAAGAATTAAATCTAGTCTTTTGTGTTGAGAATTGCATGTACATAAAAAAAAGTATGTGAATATATAATTTTTGTAACTTTATTTTAAAGTTTTTTTTGTCGACAGTTGTTTCACCAAAGTGTCCCGGTTTTGCAATAAACATATCTGGTAGCCTTAGATTACGTTAATAATTTGATCGCTATGAAATTTTTTGCTAGAAGTATACTTTTTTGGAAATTTCGAGTTTGAATATTTTTACAAAAAAAATTCCGAAAAACCAAAAAAATACAAATTTTGAAAAAGCAAACGAGATATGAGCATATATCCCACTCATGCGCGCTGCCGCATGATGAAGACATTGGTTTCCGGCTCCCGCAACCTCGGAACCAATGGTACGATCAGGAGTGTCGCATCGCGACAGCAGTAAAAAACGCCGCATATAGAAATACGCTGCAACGCGAGCCGTGCGAGAAAACTACTGCGAAAAGAGGAAGAGAGGCGCCATTTCCAACGCAAGAAAAGAGAGCAGGAAAAACGTGAGCGTGAGGAACTAGAGGTATACCAGGACAAGAAGGATGTACGAAAATTCTATCAACAGGTTAAGCGTCTAACCCAAGGTTTCACGCCCGGAGCATCCACTTGTAGAGACGAAAATGGAGATCTGAATACAGATACGCAGTGTGTGCTGAGATTGTGGAGACGGCACTTCTCCAATTTACTTACTGGCGACGATTCCACCAATTCCGTTCATGGAGAGCGCAGTTCAGAGCTACCAATCAACAATGACGGAGTGGAAGTACCACCACCTAGCCATGATGAGGTTCGAGTTGCTATCCAACGACTCAAAAACAACAAAGCAGCGGGTGCTGACGGCCTGTCAGCTGAATTGTTTAAAACCGGCGGCGATGAATTGATAAGGCGCATGCATCAGCTCATCAGCAAAATATGGCTAGAAGAAAGCATGCCCGACGATTGGAACCTCAGTGTACTGTGCCCTATACATAAGAAAGGAGACACAATAATCTGCGCAAGTTATAGAGGTATCAGTCTCATTTCCATCGCATATAAGGTTCTCTCAAGCGTACTGTGTGAAAGATTAAATCCGATTACAAAAACACTGATTGGTATATGCTGTCTACAAGCAAGGGAGCGCGACGTCTAAGCTCCCGCGTTTCATCCGGCAGCTATAACTTTGAAGTAGTCAATTAGTTTGTATACCTTGGCACCGCCATTAATAACACCAACGAAGTCAGCCTGGAGATAAAGCGAAGAACAATAATTGCTAATAGGTGCTACTACGGGCTCAGTAAGCAGCTAAGTTCAGAAAAAAAATCATAAAAAAATAAAAAACGTTTATTCGTTTAGTCATTTAAAATGACTTCAATAATTTTGTAGGTTAAAATAAATTTTCGTTGTGTATTTTGGACAAAAACAACAACTCCTTTTTAGGTTGGAATCCGATAAAAAATTTATACTTTACTGACCGGTTAATAATAAAAGTGCACTTACGTGGTTCTAATAAACCAAAAAAAAAGAGTCGTTTTTCGAGTTTCCGGCATATTTTCACGGAATGAGTGATATATACAGATGTAGATATAAGATATGATATAAGATATATGTAGATAAAAATGTCTGTGTAGATAAAAATGTCTGTGAAGTTTCTGAATTCAGTAAAGCTGGATTGAGTCGATGTGTATGAACAGTAGCGGTAGTCTTTTTTTTTTACATTGTAAAGAATTTTTGTGTTTTGTCTTTCTCTAGCGAATTCGATAAAAAAAAATTAGTTGGCAGCCAATTAAAAAAAAATTTCAGAATCTTTAAATTCTGTCAACGGATGCAGTTTCCGTGACCAATTTTTACCTAGTGTTCGCCTCAGCGCCGAATTCGTAAGAATAAAAAATTTAGCTGGCATCCCTATGGTAAGAGAACTATATAATTTTTAAAGTATCCACCACCAGTTCTCGATTATAATGTGTTCAAACATTTGGAAAATGCGCACAACACAATTGATCATAAGAAGCTCGGTCAGAGTCCTTTCAAGGGCTGAAATGGCCACTTCGTTTTTCTTTTGTTATAGCTTTCAACTAACAAACTCTCACCATTCTCAGTCCTCTTGATAAAAATTAGTCCCTTCCTTGCGTATGCAGAAACAAGCTGTTTGCGATGCTTAAGTTTGATTACACTCTGCAAAAATTGACAGATGAGTTTAGTCAAGATCTCATTTAAATAAATGCTTGACTTAGAATGCAGTCCTAAGTCATTAAACGAGAGATTTTTCGAAGAACAGCATCCCTCTCATACGAACTTAACGACGAGTGCATCTAGCATTGCGTACATCACCTCTCACACGAAACACGTTCTTGAGTGGAGGAGGTCTGCAGCCAATTGAGAAGCACATCTTATTAAGCAAGTGCGTTTAGTCTTCTTCGTTATTCACCGGGACTTCAAGCAAAACAGCATCAGCAGCAACCTCCCTTCGTTCAAGATCACCGATTATTTTATTCAATTCGTTCACCTTTTCTTTGATCGCAGACTCTTCCATATTTTCGGCATTCGACTCAAGTCTTTCAATGCGCTCAACGACATCAGCAAGAGAGGCGTTAACGTTGGTCACTTTTTTAAGCCATATTCTTTCTGTCACTTCAATTCTTGTGTTGAACTCATTACGGAGTTGGTTTAGTTCCCCTCACGACTGGCAGCACCTTGACGTAAGTGGTCCTACCGACCGCTGGGTGTGGGGCTTAAGTTCTTCACAGGATTGTGTTACCAAGAAATCCTGTGAGAACAACTAAGACTGCCGTTCCTTCCTTCCCTTCTCCCTAATTCCCTTCTCTTCCCACTGGGTTGGATTAAGGTGACATACGAACCGAGCCGAAGATCAACCGGGCTGGGGACCCAGGTTAAAACAATTGCTCAGTCGCGAACGGTGTGCTCCTGATACCTGGTGACCTCCGGTTCTACTCAGCCTTACCCAGGTATTGCAGATCTCTGCCTGGGTGGACCTTTTCTTCTCCGCCACTCGTAGGAATCAAAGATGGATGATAAAAAACAAACAAAACAAGGAAAGAAAGAAGGCCCCCCAGACGGGGGTCCGGACCCCAGACAAAAACTCTGTAGGAACCTTTGGTTCCGCTTTAAGAGCTGTGTTACCACCTAACTCCACACCTACCAAGGGTTAATCATCGACGCGGTGACGCGGGTTCAACTAGTGTGGCGGGAACCAAGGAGAATCTACTGGTCAATGCTAGGTCGGCCGATATGGTAAGAAGGGATCCTCTAACTAAGGCAGGGTACTCAGACTGCAAGAAGGCATCCCGAATTCTTCGACGACTGGCCATTGATCCTATTAAAATCAGATCTCAAAGGAAGACCTTATTAAAGTAAGGGAGGATGTCAAACGGGCGAAACAGGTGTTACCGGACTTCACCATTGAGCCTCCCCGTTCAAAGCTTCCAGCCACAAAGAGGAACCGTTCGGTGGAGGAACCAAACGCCCGTAATCCGGTAGCCAAGAGGGCCAAAGCCCAAGGGGTATGTGCAAAATCTTTCACAGAGGTTGCTAAGAGTAGCACAATTGTGGGGCTCATAGACCAGAACAATGAAGATGGGAAGATTCCCAAGCACCTATGGAGCAGGATAGAGGCTTCTCTGGCGAAAGTTGCCATGCAGGTCCTGAAAGACAGCCCTGGATTACCTCCTTACTGTGCGGATTCAGGTTGGTTTCAGGGTAATGTCACGCTGATGGCCTGTGATGACGCAAGATCCGAGCCGAGCTGTTCAAAGCGGCGATCGAAAAAGTTGGTGAGGTCTATACAGGTCCAGAGTCCGGGTTCCAGTCACTCCATCTGAGCCTGAAGACATTCTAGAAATGCTAAAGACTTTCAACCCAGCTATCTGGGTACGCAAAACTGGAAGATAGTGAAGTTGGAACCCAGAGACGAAGAAGAAAAAACCAACACCAAGAGATCCAAGCTGGAGGTGTTACTGCTCCTCAAGAATGAGTGTCTAAACCAGATGCAAAAAGACAACTGCACCTTGAACTATGCGTTTAGTAAAATCTTTCCCAGGATCTACAAAACAGAAACGGTGTATCTGGTAAATCGTGCGGTCTGTAGGGCCACGACTGAGAGCCATAGTGACATCGAAGAGTTTGTGTCTAGCAGCGAGGATGAGCTATTCTCGGCGTCAGAGATAACTGCGATGGCAAATCTTCTGAAGGAACAAGACCTTTCAGAGGGACTCCTGAAGATACCCCCGACGAAGAGACTGACATCACGGTTGTTGGAGTACCTGAGGATGTTCCAGGTACTCCAAATTAACCTCAAGGCTTAGGAAAATACTATCAAAATTCCCAACAGCACCAAGGTTTCTTCAAAAGGAAGATGGTACCTGGACAGACTCATGCATCGAAACATTAGACACACTTATCGACGCACATTTTCCTGGTAGTGTTCACATTAATAACTCCAGCTTCCAATCGTCCCCCTCTGACCAAGGCAAGGAAGGAAGGCAAGGAGAAGTTAAAGTTGGGCGATTTATTCGTTTCAACCATATAAATCTCAGGGTCCCGATGGTATTATACAGCTTAACTCTACAATAGCTTCAATGCAATAGTATCCTGGCTTCAGGCAATCTATAATGGCTGCCTACTCCCTAACTATATCCCATCAGCTTGGAGAGAGACTAAGGTCATCTTTATACCGAAAGCGGGCAAATCTTCACACACCAAACCGAATGACTTTAGGCCTATAAGCCTCTCCTCCTTTTTTGTTAAAATACTGGAGAGCCTTATTGGACTTCTCCTTAAGCCAAAACTTGATAGGCTTCTGAAATCCCAACATGCCTATATTAAAGGCAGATCTACAGAGACAGCTCTTCTCTCTCTTGTATCTACAATCGAAAAATCACTTATGAACAAAGAATACGCGCTTGTTGCTTTTCTAGACCTAGCAGGAGCATTCAATAACGTCGTTCCATGTGCGATTACCTCGGCCTTGCCGGAACTAAGGGGTACAGGATTCTCTCGTGAGCTTCATACATCAGATGCTCTTGGGCAGGGTGGTGAACTCAGAGCTGGGGGGGATCCTGTACTCGTAGGTTCGTGAGGAGAGGTACTCCGCAAGAGGAAGTTTTGTCTCCGCTTCTTTGATCCGTGACGGTTAACCAGCTGTTGCGCATCTTGCAGGGAGAAGGCTACATGGTTATTGCTTATGCTGACGATATCGCAATCGAATTGTCAACTTAAGGGGGGAGAGCACTCTCAATCCTTTCGAGATGGACATCTTCTTGTGGTTTAAGTGTTAACCCAGAGAAAACGGATCTCATTATTTTCACTAGGAAATATAAACTACCCAACTTAATACCTCCGCGTCTAAACGGCACGAGGTTGATCTTTAGTGATAGCACGAAATACCTAGGAGTTATTCTGGATAAGAAGCTTATTTGGAATGATAATATAAAGGAACGTGTTAGGAAGGCAAACATAGCTCTTTTTGCCTGTAAAAAATCGATAGGTAAAAAATGGGGTTTCTCCCCCAAAATAGTACGCTGGATCTATACAGCAATTGTCCGCCCCATACTTACTTATTGCTCACTGGTGTGGTGGAGGGCCCTTGATAAAACAACTGCACTTCAGAAATTTGCAAAGGTGCAAGTCTATGTATTACGGGGGCATTGCCACAACACCAACTGACGCTTTAAATGTCATGCTTCACCTTCCTCCTCTTGATATCTTTGTCAGGGAATGTGCTAGCACAGCAGCTCTCAAGACTAAGAGAATCAGGAAATTGGATAGGCAATGGATGCGTTCACACAATTATTCTGAACTCCTCTGTCCCCGACAAAACAGACTACTGTGTGCTTTGCTTAAATGTTGAAAAGAACTACAAAGTTCTCATCCCTTCACGGCTAGACTGGGCTAACAAAACCCCCCTTAAAACAAACGGCATAATTTCTTTACAGATGGATCAAAACTTCGAGAACAAGTAGGGGAGGTATTTATTCAAAGGACTTTGAAATCGAAATATCCTTTAGACTCCCAAATTATTGTAGTGTCTACCAAGCGGAGATGGTTGCAATTCACGAAACTGATAAGATTCTGAGTCAAAAACACCTTGAAGGAAATAGTATTTTCATCTTCTCAGATAGCCAAGCAGCGCTCAAGGCACTGAACTCACATACTGATAACTCTAAAACTCTCACTGAATGCCGCAAAACTCTTTAACGAGATGGCAAGGCTATTCAGGATCCATCTCATATGGGTACCTTGACACAGGGATATCAAAGACAATAACTTGGCAGACGAATTGGCAAGGAAGGGTACGATCTCTAGCACCCTCTTAAATGAGGGCCTTATTGGTATACCCATATCCACCTACAAACTCAAGTGCAGGAGCAAGTCCTTACACAAGAACGCTGGGAGCACCTTGGTACATGTAGGACTGCTAAGCTGACGTGGCCTTCCTACGACTTAAAAAGCACCAACTCACTGCTTGAATTAAGCAGAGTAAGCCTGTCAAGAATAATAGGAATCCTTACCCGCTGATTTGAGGGAAATCTCTAGAATTCAAAGGAGAATATGTGGTATCACAACGGGCCTGCACTGGCCTAGGTGCCGAGTCGGCTATAGACTTAAACACTTTAACCTAACTTAGCCTGGTTTAGTTCCATTGAAAGCTGAGAATAAGCACTTCAGTTTGTTTTTTTAGCCGATCGTCTAACTACTCTAGAGTAAGAGCTGGGTTATTGGCACAGCTAACAGCTGGAAAGGACTTTTGCGTCGGAGTTGAAATAAGATTTTTTGTGCTTAATGCTTTGGCTCTTGTTGACATAGTGTGATTATTATTATTATTATTTATTTTAATGCTAAGCACATATGGCTTTATAGCAATTAATATTCGACAAAATAAATATGATCCAATTAATTTATGTACAATTAAATTTTATAAAAATGTAAAATTTCAGGATTTCAGGTATATACAGATGCAATCCGGTTAGCTTCTTAGTAGTAAATAGAAGAATTGATTAGAGCGGTGCTCCCATATGCCAGGCTAGACGGACGAGGTCGAGCTCATACATGTGCTAGGCAAGACAGACGAGGTCTTGCTCTGGATAATCAAAATATATCTATAGCGCGTATATCTATATAAATATGGATTAGAGCACAGCTCACACATGCAAAGCTAGTCGTACGACGTCAAACCGGCATATGCCAGGCGAGATGGACGTGATCTCGCTCTGGATAATCATATTTAACTACACAGCTAGATTGTATAAGTTGTGCACAACATCACAGGAAATATTCAGTATCCTTGGAAAGCATGATCCAGATTAATGGCGGTACTGCAGATAATCTAAAATATTAAATTTAATTGAGTAAACGGATTATTTAAAGAAACTGCATCTGAAACAAAATTAAAGTCCCCACAAGCGCTTCTCAGTGGTTCGTTTTGCAAGTAATTAGTTCTACAAAAGTTCATGTAAAGTAACTCAAAAGATCTTCTAGGTCGGAGAGGAATATTAAAGTAAATTTTGCTCAGTAAGTATTGACTGTCTACGTATCCAAGTAAAAGTTTGAAAATCCAAGTAGCATTTAGCATAATTCTCCGATTATTTAAAGTAGGAAGATTTAAAAGTTGCAGACGATATTCATAAGGTGGTAGGTTATAGTTGAAATTGCAGTAAAGATGGCTTAAGCAGAACAAAAGGAACTTTTTCTGAATTGATTTTATGTCGTCAATGTAACAACTATATCGAGGGCACCAAACAATTGAAGCCTACTCTAAAATAGGTCGCACTAGAGAGGTGAATAATGTTTTTGTTATATAGGGATCATTAAACTCTTTTGCCCATCGTTTAATAAAACCTAAAGTACTAATTGCACGATTTATAATTTTATTAATATGAATATGAAAGCTAAGTTTAGTATCCATAGTTACTCCAAGATCATGAAAGACATCTAAGGACTCTAATGTATGGTCACAAATTTTATAAATACATGTGACAGGAGATTTTCGAGTGAAAGTCATATGCTTGCATTTCTTCATGTTAAGATTCATACGATTCACGTTGCACCAGCTATAAAGATGGTCTATGTCAGCTTGCAAGAGAACGGCATCATTAGCATTTTTGAAAGGAAGAAATAGTTTCACGTCATCTGCGTACATTAAAATACTCGAATGCTTTATGACAGATGGCAAATCATTTATAAACAGTAAAAAAAGAAGAGGCCCGAGGTGGCTTCCTTGAGGTACACCAGAAGTGACAGGAAACTCATGAGATTTTACAAGTTTAAAAAGAACACGTTGTGTTCTATTGCATAAATAAGATTCAATCCATCTTACAAGTGTTGTGGGAAATCCAGCAAGAGATAGCTTTAAGACTAAGAGCTTATGATTAACAACATCAAAAGCTTTACTAAAATCTGTGTATATAACATCAGTCTGTAAACCTTTTCCAAAATTCTCAATGGTTTTGGAAGAAAATTCAAGTAGGTTTGTAACCGTAGATTTTCCTGAAACGAATCCATGTTGGAGTGGAGACAATATAGATTTAACACTATGTGATAATTGTGAAGTAATGATTGCCTCGAAAAGCTTCGGCAAAGCGCTTAATTTTGCAATTCCACGATAGTTTTCGATTAAAGACCTGTTACCAGACTTGTGCAACGGAATAATAAAAGACGACTTCCAGGCAACTGGAAAATATCAAGATTTTAATGAAGACGAAAAAAGCAAAGTGATTGGAGTTACTAATTCATCACAGCAATATTTTAGTATACATGACGGTATATTGTCGGGACCACTTTTATATGACGTTTAAAGAGCTTTTAAGTATGATAAAACCGTGTTAGTATCAATTATTGGGAGACAAATATCCCCAGATTGAGCACTGAATGGATAGCTTAGATTATCATAGGATGAAGTTGAATAGGTCGCTTTGAAAAAGTCAGCGAAAAGATTACAAATGATATTCTCGCTATCTGATTCAACAGTTTTATATTTCATAAAAGAAGGATAGGAATCAATCTTGCGTTTTGTGTTGACAAAGTTCCAGAATAATTTAGCATCAGATTTGATGGTTAATTTTACCTTCATTAAATAAATATCGTAAGATTGCTTGCATAATTGACGATACTTGTACTTAATTGAGGTATAAGAACCAAAATCTGTAATGCTATGAGTTTTCTGAAATTTTTTATAATGCATGGATTTTAAATTTCTTAATTTTCTCAGTTGTTCAGTAAACCATACAGGACCAGATGCTAAACGGGCTTTTCTCTGTGGTACTGATACATCCAAATCAAGGTCTTCCTGCGATGTTTGTGTATTAACGATATTTAGTACGGATGTCCAGTTAATATGCTGCAATTGCAACGGACTGCCGAAGCCTACTCCGCTCAACTCTCGGTTAAGCTCAACCAACCAACCTCTGGACCCGACGACGCCGGCGGACTTTGGGCGCATATATCCCACTCCATGCGCGCTGCCGCTGAAGAAGAAATTGGTTTCCGGCGCCTGCAACCTCGGAACCAATGGTATGATCAGGAGTGTCGCATTGCGACTGCAGTAAAAAACGCCGCATATAGAAAAACGCTGCAGTCAGCTGCAACGCGAGCCGTGCGAGAAAACTACCGCGAAAAGAGGAAAGAGAGGCGCCTTTTCAGACGCAAGAAAAGAGAGCAGGAAAAGCGTGAGCGTGAGGAACTAGAGGTATACCAGGGCAAGAAGGATGCACGAAAATTCTATCAACAGGTTAAGCGTCTAACCCAAGGTTTCAAGCCCGGAGCATCCACTTGTAGAGACGAAAATGGAGATCTGAATACAGATACGCAGTGTGTGCTGAGATTGTGGAGACGGCACTTCTCCAATTTACTTACTGGCGACGATTCCACCAATGCCGCCCATGGAGAGCGCAGTTCAGAGCTACCAATCAACAATGACGGAGTGGAAGTACCACCACCTAGCCATGAAGAGGTTCGAGTTGCTATCCAACGACTCAAAAACAACAAAGCAGCGGGTGCTGACGGCCTGTCAGCTGAATTGTTTAAAACCGGCGGCGATGAATAGATAAGGCGCATGCATCAGCTCATCAGCAAAATATGGCTAGAAGAAAGCATGCCCGACGATTGGAACCTCAGCGTACTGTGCCCTATACTTAAGAAAGGAGACCAAACAATCTGCGCAAGTTATAGAGGTATCAGTCTTATTTCCATCGCATATAAGGTTCTCTCAAGCGTACTGTGTGAAAGATTAAAGCCGATTACAAAAACACTGATTGGACCTTATCAGTGTGGCTTTCGACCTGGTAAGTCCACCATAGACCAGATTTTCACGCTACGACAAATCCTGGAGAAAACCCACGAAAATCAAATTGACACACACCATCTCTTTGTCGATTTTAAAGCTGCGTTCGATAGCCCGAGAAGGGATTGCCTATACGCAACAATGTCTGAGTTCGGTATACCTGCAAAGTTGATTAGACTTTGCAGAATGACGTTGAGCAACACACGCAGCTCCGTCAAGGTAGGAAATGACCTCTCCGAAACCTTCAATACCGAAAGAGGTTTCAGGCAAGGCGATCCACTGTCTTGCGATCTCTTTAACATCATCATGGAGGGGATCGTACGAAAGGCCGGTGTGCATCGTAATGGCACCATTTTCTACAAAGGCGTCCAGCTCCTTGCGTACGCTGATGATATTGATATTGTCGGCAGAACCAAGAGAGATGTTACCGCTGCTTTCGCCGATATCGAAAAGGAATCAGCCAAAGTGGGTTTGACGATAAATGAGGGCAAAACAAAATATATGCTGTCTACAAACAAGGGAGCTCGGCGTTTAGACTCCCACGTTTCATCCGGCAGCTATAACTTTGAAGTAGTCAAGGAGTTCGTTTACCTTGGCACCGCCATTAATACTAACAACGAAATCAGCCTGGAGATAAAGCGAAGAACAATAATAGCTAATAGGTGCTACTACGGGCTCAGTAAGCAACTAAGTTCCAGAGCCCTCTCTCGATCGACAAAACTAACACTCTACAAGACGCTCGTTCTACCTGTGCTGCTTTATGGCGCTGAGGCATGGGTAGTTTCGCAAACTGACGCAGCCGCTCTGGGGGTGTTCGAGAGAAAAGTTCTTCGCAAAATCTTCGGTCCTGTTCGAGTCGGCGATGACTATCGCATCCGAATGAACCACGAGCTGTATGAGCTCTACGATGACATTGACGTAGTTCGGCGTATAACTGTGCAGCGACAACGCTGGCTGGGTCATGTCCATCGTATGAACGACGAAGCTCCAGCGAAAAAGGTGCTCGAGGCGAGGGTCGTTGGTCAACGACGACGAGGGAGACCATGCCTCCGATGGATAGACCAGGCTGAGGAAGCCCTAACCGCACTTGGTGTATCCGATTGGAGAAGGCGCGCGCAAAGCAGAGGCGCCTGGCGAGAGCTGATGAGGTTGGTTGAAACCCGGACACGGGTTGTTACGACCACCTAAGTAAGTAAGTAAGTCCAGTTAATATTAGATATATTGTTTTTTAACAAAACATAATTGGTTCTTTTAAAATTTAACTCAGCAGGAGGTTGAGCAATACGATTCTTTACAGATTGTTTAGGAAAATTAAGAGCAATTTCTAAAGTTGGATGGTACGGATCTTCAGGGAGCACGAGTGGATCTGTCCTTGAAACTGAAATATTTTTTTTTTTTTATTTTTATTTCATCTGTTTGTAATACAAAAGCCTTATTGGCCAATTACTATATTACAAGAAAAATATACATTCGAGGTATAACTTAACTAACAAATACTTTATATGTACCTAAAAATTAACGGCTTCCCTACAAAACTACAAGCATTTCATATTATTAAATTTAGTTTAGTTGACATTGTCCCAAGTAGGCAGTGGTATAAGTTAAGAAAAAAAAAAAACATGAAAGAAAAAAAACAACAATGAGGTAATATATGTAGACATAGTACTTGACGAAGTTAGTCAAATGTGTTCTAAAAGTTTGCCTTTATAGGCATTTGAGGTGACTGAAAAATTACGTAAGCAGATAGGTAGTCCATTCCAACAACGAGCTGTGCGTACCAGAAAAGACCGTTCATATACTGAAGATGAAATTCTCGGTATGATGATTTGTGTGTTTCTCGTGGAACGACTAAACATGAATTTTTGAGACAGGTAGTGTGGTACGTTTGTTTTTATGAGTTTGTAGAAACACAGCAATAGCCTAATAATTATAAAATTCCGAAAAGAACAATTTAAGAACTTAATGACATATGGAGATATATGGTCTCGTCTACGAACCTGATACACAAAACGTACAATATTATTCACAATTACTTCCAGCTTTTTGATGTTATAAGCTAACGTGCCTGAAAAGACCTCAACACAATACGTTATACTAGACATAAGGAGAGCATGACCGATTTTATATTTAACATTTAACGGTAAATATAGATTAGTGCTATATAGTTTTCTCATATATTGCTGCCGTCAAAATATAAAAGATCTAACAAACGGCTATTCTTGTTAAAGTGGCTGTTTAATTGAAAAAGTCCTTGACTTGAAAGCTCATTTAAAAATGAATAAGCAGATGAGCATTCAGACGAAGGCAATAATATTGCAGGGTTTTCGGTGCAGCAGTTCCAAGCGACACTTGGAAGATTAAAGTCACCCGTTATTAGAATGTGATCATGAGGCTGAAGTTTGAAGAGGCTGAACACACTTTATTTATCGAGACCAAATGTTTCAAATATACCTTTACGTTGGAAACAGGAGGAATATATGAACAAGTTACATAAAGATTTAACGCACCATGCTTTACAAGAACGCAACAAAATTCAATATCGGATGCCTCAGGAATTATTATTTCTTGTGAGAAATAAGAAGATTTAACGGCAATTAAAACTCCACCGCCATTAAAAGAATTACCGGCAATAGCGTTTCTATCTTTACGGCAAATATTGAAATAATTAGATAGAATTTCAGTATTTAGGGTGTTAGGCTTAAGCCAAGTTTCACTGAAAACAATTATGTCAAAAAGTAGGTTGTGGCTTAAAAGATGTAAATATTTTAACTTTGTATTCAAACCTCGAACGTTTTGGTATAAGATAAGGAATGCAAGGCAACAATCTAGCTTTTTTGTATAGTAGTGCTAACGGGTAAAGAAGCCAGTGTAGTTTTAGGTTGTGATCTAGGAATATATTCGTGGATCAACGTATTTTCAGGCCAAAAACCTTGATATAATACCGTATTAAAGAGATCCCCAGGCAAATTTATTTTAAAAGAAGATACAGTGCGCTCATATGAAAACTTGAATTTGTAAACCGAAATATTCCTGTTAACAAGATTCAATTTAGAGTTTATATGATATAAAACGTCTTCTTCGGATGTATCAAGAGCAAAACGAGACACAAATATAGATCTAGAAGGCTGGACAACCACAAGTTCTTTGCAAGACGGCAGATTAATACTTTTTTCAATATTAGTTTTGGTATAGCACCAGTTGAAACCGAGGTCATAACGGAAGTTGAAGGAATAGTATTAGTATCAGTACAGGCTTCAGCATAAGTTTTTTTTTTTACCAGAATTACCCGGAGAATCATCACTTACGACTATAGTTGGTACTACCTCAGAAGACTCAACCGGGTGTAAATTCAGATCAGCTGATGCAGCCTCATTAGTAGGGGCAATATATTCAGCATTTTGATCTTTATTTACAGAGTCAGTACAGGAAGGAGAGTTCAAAACTGGTGAAAGTGAAATTAAATTTATATTGTTATTAACAGACGGAGGCAGGGATATAGCACCAGGCTTAACAGATTTAGCAGAACTTCGAAGATTCATGGGTGGTCGTTTAGGCTTATGGGAAACAGAAGCTTCATCCATGATTTTAAACTTTTTAAACAATTCTTCAAAATCAGCCAATGTAGCTTGAGCCACCACCAAGTCCTTAGACACCTCTAAAAAGCCTCTTCGAGATTGCCTTATAAGCTTTAAAATATCTACATCAGTAGATCTACAGTCTGTACAAGACCAACGAAGTCCTTTACTGTCATTGAGTGCATCAAAAATTCTCGCATTCAATGCTGCACACTTTACGTGAAAAAAAGCATCACACAACCAGCAATTAACCAGCTGGTCAGATTCACCTTTTACAGTGCAGTTGCGAAAATTGCAGTTAATTTTTAATAAAAGTAATAAAATTACAAAAGTGTAACAAAAAGTGCAAGCAAAAGTACTATGGCAACTCTATATCAGTGACAGTTTGAGAATTAAACAACTTATTTGTCAAACAGTTTGAGAAGCACCAGCGACAAGATAGCAAGGCTAGCGTCAAGATTCAACTGAAATTAAAAACAAAGCTTCAATCTTGCTTCAACAAGCTAAACATAAAGTTGTTGTTGCTAGATAATAAACAAACTGAAATAAAAAGAAATATATATAAATGTATATACAGTATGAATGCAAATATTTTTAAAAGGATTTTCCAGCTTTTTTAGCGATGAAAATCAGGAACAATAAAGATGAATATCCTCAGCAATCCTTAGCAGACCAACTCGAATTATTTTTAGCTTAATAATTTCACGAAAATTAACAAATTTTAATTTATTTCTAGAGCACGAATAAAAAATACAACTTAGGAAAACAGTGTTGCCAGTGTATATATCGGTTGAATATATAGAAAAAGCGGGAACAATTTTATGTTTAACGCAGCACTTATAAATGATCAAAATATTATGTTATTGAGTTTTATAAATATGTCGCTTAAACACATGAATTAAGAAAACAATAATTCAACGGAATTCACCGCTTCAGAGGAAATTATGTTTGAGTAAGCACTTTAAAAATAAATTATTGACGAGCGGGTTAGAAAACGCGTCTACTCTTTGCTACACATAACGATGAGAAGTTGTATCTTTTAGAGTTAAAATATACGACGAAGACATCTAATTCTTTGCTCTTTTAATAAATGATAAAAAGTTTATGCTCCCTTTGAGGCAGAGAATTACTTAATAAATATATAAGTTGAATTTAAATTATTATAAACCTTTGCTGTGTCTGGACACCAGGACATCAAAAAAAGTTTCTGCTTCTTTGAACTTTCAGATGTTCCTTGACACTGATGCATGTATTCAAAATCAAATAAGCCATATCTAAAATATATAATGAAAAAGCAATATTATGTAATGATTTTAGTATAGCCAGAATCATCACATTAACGTACCGACATTCTCCAGGCCCACACTTTTGTATATCTTCAAGAAATTGGTCGTATTCAGCATTACGTTCGCCAACAGTTTCGACATCAATTTGCTTCTCGTCACGAATAAAAAAAATAACATAACGATGCTTTTTATCCTTTTTAATCTCTTCGTAAGTAATTTTGCAGACATCCGACACGGTTACACCTGAAGCCTGAAATATAAAAAAACAAATCGTAGGAAAGGTTTGTTTTCATAGAATACAGGTAATTTTTAAAAATTTATTTTATTAAGGCGTACTAATACAAATACACTTAAAACAGAACGAGATCAGCTTTTAAAAAATCTCATAATTTTTGACCGTCGATTTTACATAAAATAGTGATTAGGGTCAAACGTTACGGTTTATTTTCGGAAAAGTATGTTCTTCAAATGGAAAAATTTATTGTAAATATCTGAGAAAGCTTATCAGAGAAATATTAATAATCTGTTCACAGACTAATAAAAAAGTATCCAGTTTTTATTAAAAAATTCACCAATAATTCAATTTTGAGATTAAAAATTATCCAATTGCATTAACACCTCAACCTTATATATATAATAAGTCGGGGATTGGCCGAAGCGAACTACAGTGGGTCCCTTTTCGTCCCCATTGGACAAAGGATGCTACCGCTCGGAGCCCTCAAACGTGAGCATGCTCCTTACATAAGCATCCTTTGTCACCTCAAGCATATCCTTGTAGTTCAGCTGACCAATCTCGGCTTCGCCAATAAATAGACGTCCCAGAATGGTCAATCTTATGCTTGCCAACGCCGGACACTGGCACAGAATGTGTGCTGCCGTTTTCGGCTCCTCTAGGCATAACCTACACGCATCGTCCTCGGTCAGAGTCATCTTCCTGAGATGGTACATGTAGGGACCGCGTCCTGTGACCAGTGCAGTAAGCCAGATTAAAGGCCTTCGATTGTAACGGATAACTTTTGCTGCCTCACTACGAGAATACTTCACGGCCACCGTCGATTGCCTGCAGTTAACAGCTTCTTCCCAACTTGTACGGTGTTCCTATTCCGTCCATTGATTAATAGGTCCTGCCACCATGTTGCCGCCAATGGTGATACGTGGCTCTGGTCCACAGAACTCTACACAGTCCACTACACAGAACTGATCCTTCTCTCTCTAAAGAATCAGCATTTTTATTCTGTTCTATGCCAGAATGTCCTCTATTATATGAGTTTTATAACATTTTTCTGTTATCCTTACTCCCTGCCTTCCGTCCATAGGCAATATGTATGTACAATATCAAGGATGCGCATATGACCATGTAGGCCTGTTGATCCATGCCACGTAACATTTCGCAACATCCTGAGGGCTGTTAGCCGCCGTTTTCTTTATTTCTAGATCCAAAGGCAGCATACCTTACAGAACCTCCATTGCGCTGGTTGGAGTGGTGCGTATTGCACCTGTTATTCCAACACATGCCAGCAGTTGGACTCTGCCCAGTCTCTTAATGGTTTCTAGCTGACTTTTGTCCACCGAATCACCGTAGCATACGTGATGACAGGGTCTAACCATCATAGTGTAGACCCATTTCATCGACTCTGGGTTTAGCCCCTATTTGAGACCACAAACGCGTCTACACTGAAACAGAACCCTCTTGGCTCTTTGAATCCTACCTTCTACATGCTCGTTCCAGTTCAGTTTGCTATCAAGGGTTACCCCTAAATATTTAATTTTCGTGGACATGTTGATTTCAGCATCAAAAAGTCTGAGTGGTTCTCTCCTCAGGCCTGCCCTCTTCTAATAAAGAGAATATTGCCTGATTTTCCTGCGTTTACGGTAAGGCCTTGTTCTCGACAACACTCCTCCACCATTCGGAGTGCTCCCTTCATGATGTCTGAGATGGTGTCAATGAACTTACCACAGACAACCAACGCAATGTCATCTATCTGCATACCCTATCGTGTGTATGCCCGATTCCTGCAGTCTAACCAGTAGTGAGTCCACAGTTATGTTCCACAGGGTTGGCGATAACACCCCGCCCTGGGGACATCCTCTACCTCTAGTTCTGACTCTACCATTCTGCATGTTGACTGCCCTGTGCTTGAGCATGTTATCTACCCAACTTACTATCATTGAGCTTACATCGCGCTCTGTCAGGGCTTGCCGCAGCCTTCCAAAGCATATTTTGTCTAAAGCACCCTCGATGTCCATAAATGTTGCGATCGCAATACCTTGATTTTGGTTTGATTTGATTGATTGATTTTATTATGAAACATTAAATATAATCATATAATGAAATTACAGATATTGGACAGTAGTTAATAATGTTTCATAAACCTGCATTCTGTAGCTCAAGGAGCTAGTGGCGAATGCAAGGTATATACATAAAACTTACAGATAACACAATGGGGCTTAAAAGTAGATATACATATTATAAACAAGATACAATTTTTTGATTAATAACTCAATAAGATAATTTAAAAATAAATCAAGTAGATGGTAAGATAATTATTTATTTTAATAGAAAATATAAGATAGATAAAAAATAAGTAACGTATAAGAAGCATGTTAAAGACAAAGACAATTATATTTGTATACGGAGAATTAGCTCTAGTTCATCATAGTTAAATTTGAAAAGCCACAATTTAATTTCTTTAAGGAATATATTTTTAATACGTAAGCAACGAATATTATCTGGTAAGCTGTTGAACAATCTAGGAGCTATTGACGAATATGTATTTAGAAAAATCTGTGTATTATGAGGTGGAACTACAATTTTGTTTAGATTATTAATTTTTAAGTTGTAATTTGGATTATTCCTGTTTATTAAGTGACCGTTGTTATGAAAAAATACCTTTAGGACCTTATAAAAATATAAATGTTTGAGTGGAAAAATATAAAACTTGGTCGGTTTTTGCTGCAAATGATACGAATGATGTGTTTTTGAATAGTAAGCAGTGGATTGATTTTGTTACGATGTGTACCACCCCAACAGGACAGTCCATATTCAAGTTTTGAGTGGAAAATACCATAATAGATACAAGTCAGAAGTTGTTTTGAACAGAAGTTTTTTAAAAGATACAGTTGTCGTACAGCCAACATTGCATATCGTTTTAGTGCACTTGTGTGATCTGACCATGTCATTTTAGAATCTAACAAAATACCTAAATACTTAAAAGTTGTGACGCATTCAATTTTGAAACATTCCAAACAACACGTTTTTTGATCGTTATAGGTTAGCAAATTATTCGATGTGCTACAAGTGTACTTATCAAACATAAATTTATCGCAGTTTGAATGGTGATATATAAAAATATCGCTCTGCAGTTCTCTACCCGCTGTATTGAAAAACATTATTTTGGTTTTGTCACTTAGGACTAGCTTATGCATTGCAAACCAATGCCTCAAAAGGCAAAATGTTGCTTTCCGAAGAAAACAACTGAACAACAACAACAACTAGCACAACAAAAAATCTTTGAGTATTTAGAAAAGCTTTGATCTATCTTCGAATAATAGAACATACTTTCCCTGAAAGTATGCTTCACAAATTAGAAGAACTTTAAGCTGCTTTCATATCATTTGTGTTCTCGTACCGCAATTCAGGGTAATTTACTAATTGCATTCGTGAAACAAGCAGAAAATTAAGAGCTTAGTGGATCACAGCAAGAATCACGATAAAAGGCTACTGATGAGTTGGTGTAGCGGCCAACGAAACAGCTGTCTAGTCTTCTATGTGATTGATACTCTGTAGGGTATTGTTGTTGTTAGTTGTTATTCCTTCAGTTGTTTTCTTCGGAAAGCGACATTGACCTTGAGCTCGATAAAATATAACCTTTAATAATTGAAAAATTATTGGAGTTATATAAACACATAACTTTAAAACTTATGAAAGAAGGTCGTAATTAATTTACAAATAATTTCTTGCATTTTTAGAATAACTGCAGTGATTAAAATGCTTTACTAAAGTTTTCATAAACAAATCAAACGCTTTTGACGGATCCACTTCATCGTAAACCTCATCCAAAAATTCAAACCTTAATTTATTATTGAGTAATGCAAAATCAGTTAACATGACAACATCATTAGGTTTAGCCCTGTTATCATCAGATTCAAATAAATTTTCAAAACAGAGACATGTTAAACAGTGGTCTGACACTTGCAGATCACAGACAGAACTACTTATGGCTGATTCACAAGATTGACTGTCTTACAAATATATGGTCAATACATGAAGCTGAAAAGTCTGTACTTCGAGTTGGTCGATTTATGCAAGATTCAAGTCCGTGTGACGAAAGCAAAAACAAGTACTTATCTACGACATTTGACTCTATTAAAATGTTTAGATTTATGTCACCTAGCACAACAAGGTTATCATTTTTGCTATTTTCTAGCATTTCACTGAGTTCATTCAGAAACACATCATTCACATCACTGTTATGAAACCTATAGATGCAAATAAAGGAAAATTTTTTATCACATATTGTACACGAAACTTTAACAGCATCACAACTTAGAAAACTTAATTCGGAGAATTCATAATTTAGATTTTTTTTAACAAGAACCGCAACCCCACCTGCTGCATATTGATTATTGCATTTGGCAAATAGATTGTATCCTGGGATATCAAATAAAGATACTTCTTCATCGTAAATCCAAATCTCCGTTAAAAAAATTAAATCGGGTTTATTTTTAAAAGAATCTAAATTTAATAAAAAATTGTCAAAGTTTTTGCGCATGCTTCTTATGTTTTGTTGGATAATGTAAAACTTAAATTTGTTTGGATTATTTATGACATTATAAAAACTAACATTTTTGCACTTAGCAAGAGGAACGTTGAATAAATTCACTTGACTTTCTTCAATTTCAGCTAACATATTTAAAATTTAAGAGTGTGCAATTACTTATTTTAATTTTTTAGATTTTCAAGATCATCAAGCGAATTTATTACCAGACAATTTTCTTTTTCATTTTTCCGCATTAAAACTCTGTCATTTGAAATCCAAACAAATTTATAGTTTAACTCTCTTTTAATCTTTTGAGCCTCTCTTAAAAGAAATCTACTCATGGCAGACAGACTGTCATTTACAAAAATACTTTTGTTTTTTTTACACCCAAAGATTTTTGAGCATAAGTTTGTTTGTAAGAAGAGAAGTAAACTTAACACAGCACATTTTTTCATAATTTCTTTTGCTGTTTACTTTCTTAACATAACACTTGTCGATCTGTGCCTCCGAAACATGCATCTTTAGCCCATCGGAGAATACTTTTAGCGCAGAATCAATGGCATTGCTGTTATTGACATCTGGTACACCCACGATCTCTATGCACTTTTCTCTTTCATGTTGTTGGAGATAATTTACCTCTTGAAAACAGCATCTTTTCAGCAACTCTTACTAGTTCGTGAAGAGCACTCTCCGTAGACCTACCTGCTCTATACCTATGTTGGCATCTACTCAGAGGATTATGCATCAGCGAAGTGCTCTCAAGACAGTCAAACATCACTCTTTCCATCTTTTTCAAGAGGAGAGACGTAAGCCTGATCGGTCTAAACGACTTCGCCTCCGCATAATCCTTTTTTTCGGGCTTTGGAAGAAAGACAACTTTCGCCTCTCTCCAGACTCTCGGAACGTACCTTGTCGCTAGGCAAGTAACGAATATACCCCATAGCCTAGGTGCAATGAGACCTTCCCCCCACTGCAACATAGCCGGAGATATACCGTCCATCCCTGATGTTTTGTACGGAGCAAATGAGCGTATAGCACTCCCCACCCCGTCCATAGTGATCATTCTTTCGGCTTCCAGTCCGTCAACTCTGTGCACCCTTTCTTCAAGGGTGTCCACTAGAGTGGAATGAAATGTATGGAACCAAAAAATCTTCAAGGGTTTCAAATCTCAATATTAGTTATCCGGCACAGTCAAAAGTTATGTCGCAGAAAAAACTAAAGATGCAGAAAATATTGCTTTGATGAGGACTAACCAAAAATGCGTGAAAACCTTGGGGTTAAAAATTCGTTCCACTTTAGTGTCCACGGGTCGTCAGATCTAAAACTTCCAGGAAAATGCACCTCCATCAGAACTTCCATCGACTCCTCTAAGTTTTATGCCATGGTTCCATCCGTTTTTCGGATCAGTCCTACTTTAGAGAATGGATCTTTTGAAACCATTTTCTAAAGCCTACATGCTTCCGAAATAGTTTCCATCCCAGAGCAGAAATCTCTCCACGACTGCCTTTTACGGTGTCGTATGAGGTTCTTCAGTTCCTTTTGACGTGCCTTGTAGTCTGCCCATATTTCTGGGATACCCCCTCTCATGTGCAGATTGAAGGCCTTCCTAACCTTCTTCTTCAGGGATTCGAGTTCCGTGCACCATCATGACGTCGGATCACCCTCGTCTACTGAAGATTTAGGACATGCCAATTCGTAAGCGTCGACCATGGCCGAACTAAGATGTTTTACATGGCGTTCCACTTCCGCTGTATTCCTTGGTACTTTTATAGCTTCTTGGGTCATTGTTCCCTCAACTTCGCCTTATATTTCACAGGGTCTGTATTCTTGGGAATCCTGACCTTCTTGGTATTCCGTTGGCGTCGGATTCCATACTTGAATTCAAACTAAATAGATCTGTGGTCCGACATGGTTAGTATATCCACGACCTTCCAGTTTTCTATTCTGTTCAGAATCCTTCAGCAAATGAGGGTTACATCAATGACTTTCGCTCGCCTCGTATCAACGAAAGTCGGCTGTGCTTCAATATTTGCTACCAACAGATTATACCTCTCCACAAATTTAAGCAGTTGCTCTCCTCTGTCATTGTTGTTGGTGCTTCCCCATGCAGTATTATGGGCGTAGGCATCACATCCTATGATCACTCCAATGCCTCTTTCCTCAACAGTACTTTACCAGATTCTCCACCTCTTTTGAAGGTGGTTGGTCCGGAGAGTCGTAAGGAAGATACGCTGAAGCTACCATACAAGCACCTGCACCATCCCCGATTCTCAACGGTGAGTTCCGGGGAACAAAGGTGTGGCATATGTACCGCTGGTATACCATGCCTCACCAAGATACAAGTTCTCTTGAGGCTTCGGTCAGTCTCGGCGAAACGGTAACTGATCAAAACTTGGTTACCCTTATGCTGAGAAATGAAGCTAACTGGTCAGTGGTTAGCACCCTAGCACGACTGATTATCGACGAACTGCGAAGAGTTTGCGAAATAGATAAGGTAGAGTTTATATACAAGCCCATGACCAAATCTTTTAGAATACGGACACAAGTCAAACAGTTTCCAGCTTAGTGCTGTTCCCATGCTCCGTGAAGTCATGCTTTGCGGCGGTCCCACGGGGCTTATACAAGGACGAAGATTCAATGCGGAGGTTAGGTTTAATGCGTAAGAATCGCACACTCCCACCTGCACGGTGGCGCCTTTTGAAGGTTCCCCCTTCGCGAATAAAATAAAAAAAATTAAATAAAAAAAAAAAATAAAAAAAAAACCCTTCCACGGCCAAATCCTTTTGGTATTCCACTGCTCGGGACTCGTCCCCTCAGCGCACCCTTCCTTTTTAGTTGTTTTTTGGATTTCCATATAAATTCCACGAGTGTAGGGGAAAGAACCGTCCACCGTGACATAGCCCCCACTATCACGGTTAGCCCATAGTTACTCATTGGGGCGGGCAGGTAACAGTGAGGTGCGCCGCTAGAATACAGTACTGTTGCCTCCGACTACAAACACTCCAATTGGACACGGGCTATTCCATGTTTAAGTCCGTAGTGTTTTGTAAAAGTAGGGGGTTTTGTAAAAGTAGGGTGTTTTGTAAAAGTAACTAACGGTCTTGATGAACTAGAGGCTGTGGCTTCCCAAAGGAAGCTATCTTCGCTTCTGTTCACCCTACAGCTACAGCTGCTTGACCCCAACACCTTTAATATACCTCAATCTTTATTACTTAAGTTTTCTTTTGATATAATTTCTTATTAAACTTGATATTGAAATGTTTTTTTTTAAGTAGTGGGACGATTTCGACATGGATAATGCTGGTCTCGCCAGGTTGAGGCAGTCAGACACGTTGCCATGTGAAGGTTCGTCCCCTGTGATATTTTTTTTTTTCTTGTCTAAACCAACGCTCAGGGGATGCCCCCTTTAAATGCGAAAGCATTGCGTTAATTCGGAAGACGTGTGATAGTTAGTTGGAGGGTGGAAAGATGGAGTAGTGACGGTGAAGATTTGCATTAAGGGGGTCCTCTGGTAATCTATGCCAAATTTTAGCCTTTTTTCAAAATATTGTGGAAAGAGAACGAGTAAAGATATTTTAGTTCCGTTTTTTGATTTGGGTAGCTTAATTTATTGAAAAAAATACAAAATTTTGAAAAAGTGAATTTATAGACCGTTCAGAAAGTTCTCGGCCTGGTAACGAGGTTCTCCGGAAAAAAGGTGGGTCCAAATTGCGCACGATTCCAAGTGTAAACATCGTCTGAAAAAAATATTCAGTTACTTAGAATGAATGTCCCTATAGCCCCTACCTCGGAAACAAAAATCGAAATTTTTTTAGGGGGGGAGCCGCCACTTTGAAAATGAAAAATCGAATTTCGACCTTTTTTTTTGTAGTCTAGTGTAGAAAAAAAATAGTAAACATTATTTTTTCGGCAAGTTTGAGGTAGGGGCTATAGCGGCGTAAATTCTGCGTCGTTTCATGCCTCATATATCAAAATCGGTCAAAAACTGTTTGAGTTATCGTGCGCAAAGTTTTGAAAAACATGGTTTCGAGAAAAACGCGTTTAAAGTTTTGACTTCAATTTTGAGGCACACAAATGACATTAACACATATTTTTTTAATACAATACTTACGAATATTAATCGGCAATTCCAGCCCCATAAAGTGTGCCTTCCTCCATCTCATAAAACGAGTTTTCCATGGCTTTTTGGGCTCTGCGGGCTGTGCGACCCTCTTTCGATGATGCGTACGTTTTTAGCTCTGAGCGTTGAAGTCGTTTTCCGTCGCGAGATTCAGCATACATCTCGGCTTGTGGGCCGATGACAATACCCATTGTTGACATTATTTTTAAAATACTTGTGAAGCCTTCGTTGAAAATGCAGGTTGCCAGAAAATTTGCGATTTCGACTGTGGTAGCACCACAGTGGATATGTTTCGGCGCAAAGGTCCACAAAAGCGAGTTGAACGATTCGTTACAATTTTGCGTTTCACCTCCAGTGCATCGGTTGAGTAGATCGTCGGATGATAACGCTTCGTATATGGGCTTCATTACTTGCAGAACCTTTCCATCAAGTGGGGCGTACGTGTGGTGAAATGAGGCTAATGAGCCTTCTGCTGCTGACTTTTGATAGGCGCACCAGCTGGACTCACAACAGCAGTTATCGCGCACGCGTAGCTTTCAGAGTTCGAAAATAAACTGAATCTCGTTCGTTTGCTTCTTTCATGTGAACACCTGGGCTCAAAATCATTTCAACCCCTAAATCAAAACATGCATGTATACATACTGCATGTATACATACTGTGTGTGTATATTTTGTAATATCAATACATATTTTGGAAGAATTCCACAGAATTTTCGACTAATGACTGCAGGCAAATAAACAACTTTGCTGATGCGTTATTTTGACGAAAACATACCTACACAAAAATGCCTGTATCTAATAAACTATTTCGAATTTTGAAAAATCCTTTTGGGAAAATGTTTTTGAGTATCTGAGCAATAGAAATATGAAAAAAAAATCGAAAAAATTTTTCGGATTACCAGAGGACCCCCTTAAACTGACACAGATTAAAACTGCCGGCGAACACGCTCACAGGGAGATTATTCCACAATCTTACCGTGCGACCAAAAAACGAATTATCTCGGTAATGCGTGGTTCTATTGGGCACCGATGCAATGGTAAAGGGATGGGCTTGGAAAGCTGCCCGAGTAGATCTAGGAAATACACGAACTGGTGGCGTCAGGCCATGTACCTCTCTTGAACATTTCCCATGGTAGAACCTATACAAAAGGCTTAGGCAACCAACATTACGCCGATGCCCAAGAGAACTCAGGGGAGATGAAATGTTTTCGTATCCTATCATATATATCGCACGTCTTTGAATTCGGTCCAGAAGCTCCAATTGGTCCAGAAGCTCCAAATAAGATCTCGAAGCTCCTACCCAAATGTGCGAATTGTACTCCATTTTAGGCCTTATATAAGAGGTATAGATCATTCGAAGATCAGATGGGGTGAAGTATCGCTTGCACCGTTTTAAGAAACCTAGGCACTTGGCCGCTTCTTTCGACACATGAAAAATGTGATCATTCCAACCAAGGTCTGATTGTATCGACATGCCCAGAACGTCAAGAGCATCTGACTCCAAAAGATCTACACCATTCATGTTCAAGGGAGCTAAGGGACAGTTCATCCGCTTGTGGGTTAACAGGCAACACTGGGTCTTGTTTGCATTAAACTCTACTCTATTAGCAAGACCCCACTCGGAGATTTTTGCTAAGTCATTGTTAAGTGTGTCATTCATATGTTGCCTCCTCCTCTCAATCTCCAAAGAGCTCGGGCGTTTTTTAAATGAATATGAATGGCAAATGCCGCTGCCATCCGCAAACGAATGAATTGGGTTGTGAGTCAACGACAGAAGGTCGTTGATAAAAACCAGGAACAAAGTTGGCGATAGAACTGAGCCCTGCGGTACACCTGCGTTGATGGCGTGCTCTCTGGACGATATGCCATCGATTACAACATGGATCGTTCGATTCATCAGAAAGCACTTGATCCACCGAGCAAAGTTACCACCGACACCATATGCAATTAGTTAAGACACGAGCGCTTTATGCCACACTCGGTCAAATGCCTTAGAAATATCCAGAGCAACAATTTTGCTCTCACCGAATAAGTGAACGCATTGGTTCCATTTTTCTGTTAGGAACGCCATGAGGTCACCAGTAGAGCGGGCCCTACGGAAACAATATTCACGGTCACTAAGCAATTCATTGTGCTCCAGATAGTTCATAAGGTTGAAGTTAATTACGCTCTCCATAACTTTGGCGAGCGAAGAGCATATCGATATGGGTCGGTAATTTGCAGGGTTCGTGGCATCGCCCTTTTTTAGTACAGGCTGGACCCTTGCGACCTTCCAACAAGATGGAAATACTCCTGCCCTGTAGGAGATGTTGAACAGGTTACGCAAAGGCCGAGCCAGACTAGAAGCACACGCTTTAAGCAGAAGTGGTGGTATGCCATCCGGACCAGAGGCTTTATTTATGTTGAGGTTTGCAAGGACTTTTTTAACTGCTCTCGTACGAAAATATATCTCCTGCATTACAGAAGACGTTCTTTCAATGAAAGGTAATGGCTGATTGCTTACTGGGATTGTGGAGTTATGTGCAAACAATCCGGCCAACAGGTTCGCTTTATCAGCCGTGTCCGTGAAGATTTGATCATCTTTTAAAAGAGTTGGAATAGTCGATGACGTCTGATTCTTAACTCTTTTAACAAATGACCAAAAGTTTTTGCTCCCTTTGGGGCAGAGAAGAACCTGTTCTCTGATGCGAGTTTCGTGAAGAAACTTTTCGCTTTTTAAAATTGCATTACAGCGATTCCTAGCCTCTATGCTAAGTCTTTTTGTATCGGCATTCTTATTAGAGCGCCAATTCAGAAAGGCTTCCTCTTTGGACCTGACTGCAATCCTGCAAGTCTCATTAAACCATGAGTGGTCTTTTGGTTTGATGCTTCTCATCTTATTAGGGATGAAAGACCGCATACCCAATAAGATAATTTCTTGCACCATAACAGCCGCGGCATTCACATTTGTGTCAGCGAAACATAATTTCCAATTGAAGTTGCGATAAAAATTATTTAGCGCAGTCCAATTTGCTCTTCCATAAAACCATGCAGTCCTTTTCGGGGCCTCAGGCGTAGAGGTGCGAAGGTTAGAATATGGAAAAACAGCGGAGATGGTGCAATGGTCCGAATTACTAAGAGGTGCGTTGACACTCACATCATATTTTTCATGATGCGAAGTCAGAAAGAGGTCTAAGATGTTATGGCTATTCAGATCACTTCTTGGGAAAAAAGTTGGTTCCTTCACTAGTTGAATCAATTGGTTCGATTCAGCAAAAAGCTCAACATATTGCCCTTCAGGTGTTGTTTGGCCTGAGTGACATAACCAAGCCGAGTTGTGGACATTGAAATCGCCAGCTACAACGATTTCACTATCAGGGAACAACCCCAAAATGTGCGATATCGAATCAGAGAGAGAGTCTAGTTTGTTAAAAGTAGCCTCCCTCCCTAAATTCGGACTTCTATAAACGTAGCAGAAATGTAGCAAGTGCGAGCGGACCCTGAACCTAACCCGGTTCAGTTTCTTCACGAAGCTCGCATCAGAGAACAGGTTCTTCTCTGCCCCAAAGGGAGCAAAAACTTTTGGTCATTTGTTAAAAGAGTAAAGAATCGGACGTCATCGACTATTCCAACTCTTTTAAAAGATGATCAAATCTTCACGGACTCGGCTGATAAAGCGTACCTGTTGGCCGGATTGCTCGCACATAACTCCACAATCCCAGTAAGCAATCAGCCACTACCTTTCGTTGAAAGAACGTCTTCTGTAGTGCAGGAGATATATTTTCGTACGAGAGCAGTTAAAAAAGTCCTTGCAAACCTCAACATAAATAAAGCCTCTGGTCCGGATGCCTAGAACCACTTGTGCTTAAAGCGTGTGCTTCTAGTCTGGCTCGGCCTTTGCGTAACCTGTTCAACATCTCCTACAGGGCAGGAGTATTTCCATCTTGTTGGAAGGTCGCAAGGGTCCAGCCTGTACTAAAAAAGGGCGATGCCACGAACCCTGCAAACTACCGACCCATGTCGATATGCTCTACGCTCGCCAAAGTTATGGAGAGCGTAATTAGCTTCAACCTTATGAAGTATATGGAGCACAATGAATTGCTTAGTGACCGGCAATATGGTTTTCGTAATGCCCGCTCTATTGGTGACCTTATGGCGTTCTTAACTAAAAAATGGAACCAATGCGTTCACTTATTCGGTGAGAGCAGAGTTGTTGCTCTGGATATTTCAAAGGCATTTGACCGAGTGTGGCATAAAGCGCTCGTGTCTAAACTAATTGCATTTGGTGTCGGTGGTAACTTTGCTCGGTGGATCACGTACCTTCTTATGAATCGAATGATCCATGTTGTAGTCGATGGCATATCGTCCAGAGCACGCGATCAACGCAGGTGTACCGCAGGGCTCAGTTCTATCGCCAACTTTGTTCCTGGTTTTTATCAACGACCTTCTGTCGTTGACTCACAACCCAATTCATTCGTTTGCGGGTGACAGCGGCATTTGCCATTCATATTCATTTAAAAAACGCCCGAGCTCTTTAGAGATTGAGAGGAAGAGGCAACATATGAATGACACATTTAATAATGACTTTGGAAAAATCTCTGAGTGGGGTCTTTCTAATAGAGTAGAGTTTAATGCTAGCAAGACCCAGTGTTGTCTGTTAACCCACAAGCGAATCAATTGCCCCTTAGCTCCCCTCTAAATTAAAGCTGTAGATTTTACGGAGTCAGTTGCTCTTGACGTTCTAGGCATTTCAATACAAGCAGATCTTCGGTGGAATGATCACATTTTTGATGTGTCAAAAGAAGCAGCCAAGTGCCTTGGTTTTTTAAAACGATGTAAGAAATACTTCACTCCATCTGATCTTCGTTTGATCTATACCTCATATATTAGGCCGAAAATGAAGTACAATTCGCACATTTGGGCAGGGGCTTCAAGATCCTATTTGGAGCTCCTGGACCGGATTCAAAGACGTGCGATATATTTGATGGGTGATGGAAATATTTCATCTTCTCGGGCATCGTCGCAATGTTGGTTGCCTAAGCCTTCTGTACAGGTACTATCATGGGAAGTGTTCAAGGGGGATACATGGCCTGACGCCACCAGCTCGTGTGTTTCCTAGGTCCACTCGGGCAGCTATCCAAGCCCATCCCTTTACCATTGCAACTTTGCCCAATAGAACATCGCATAACCGAGATAATTCGTTCTTCGGTAGCTCAGTAAAATTGTGGAACAATCTCCCTGCGAGCGTGTTTCCCACGTTTCAATCTGTGTAAATTTAAATCAAATCTTCATCGACACTACTCCATCTTTCCACCCTCCAACTAACTATCACCCGTCTTCCGAATCAACACAATGCTTTCGCATTTATAGGGTGCATCCCCTGAGTGCTGGTTAAGTCTAAAAAACAAAAAAAATTGACCTTGAGCTCGATAAAATATTACCTTCACTAATTGAAAAATTATTGGAGTTATATAAACACATAACTTAAAACTTATGAAAGAAGGTCGTAATTAATTTACAAATAAATTCTATGGCAGAGCCCGGCCGTTGAAAATATGATTATTTGTGTGTTTACACACAATAAATTAAATCTAAGCTTTCAATAAAACACATCTTCATGTCGTCATAGTTTAATATCATCTAACTGCTGAAGCTAAGATCTTCTGTGAAAATAAGAGCAACAACAACTAGCACCACAAAATCTTTGAGTATTTAGAAAAGCTTTGATCAATCTTCGAATAATAGAACTTACTTTCCCTGAAAGTATGCTTCACAAATTAAAAGAACTTTAAGCTGCTTTCATATCATTTGTATTCTCGTTCATGCAATTCAGAGTAATTTACTAATTGCATTCGTGAAACAAGTAGAAAATTAAGAGCTGAGTGGATCACAGCAAGAATCACAAAAAAAAAAGGCTACTGATGAGTTGGTGTAGCGGCCAACGAAACAGCTATCTAGTCTGCTATGTGATTGATACTCTATAGGGTATTATTGTTGTTCATCATGGAGGGGATCGTACGAAAGGCCGGTGTGCATCGTAATGGCACCATTTTCTATAAAGGTGTCCAGCTCCTTGCGTACGCTGATGATATTGATATTATTGGCAGAACCAAGAGAGATGTTACCGCTGCTTTCGCCGCTATCGAAAAGGAATCAGCCAAAGTGGGTTTGACGATAAATGAGGGCAAAACAAAGTATATGCTGTCTACAAACAAGGGAGCTCGGCGTTTAGACTCCCACGTTTCATCCGGCAGCTATAACTTTGAAGTAGTCAAGGAGTTTGTATACCTTGGCACCGCCATTAATACTAACAACAAAATCAGCCTGGAGATAAAGCGAAGAACAATAATTGCTAATAGGTGCTACTACGGGCTCAGTAAGCAACTAAGTTCCAGAGCCCTCTCTCGATCGACAAAACTAACACTCTACAAGACGCTCGTTCTACCTGTGCTGCTTTATGGCGCTGAGGCATGGGTAGTTTCGCAAACTGACGCAGCCGCGTGCTCGAGAGAAAAGTTCTTCGCAAAATCTTCGGTCCTGTTCGAGACGGCGAAGACTATCGCATCCGAATGAACCACGAGCTGTATGAGCTCTACGAAGACATTGACGTAGTTCGGCGTATAACTGTGCAGCGACTACGCTGGCTGGGTCATGTCCATCGTATGGACGACGAAGCTCCAGCGAAAAAGGTGCTCGAGGCGAGGGTCGCTGGTCAACGACGACGAGGGAGACCATGCCTCCGATGGATGGACCAGGCTGGGGAAGCCCTAACCGCTTTTGGTGTATCCGATTGGAGAAGGCGCGCGCAAAGCAGAGGCGCCTGGCGAGAGCTGATGAGGTCGGTCGAAATCCGGACACGGGTTGTTACGGCCACTTAAGTAAGTAAGTATTGTTGTTGTTGGTTGTTTTTCCTTCAGTTGTTTTCTCGGAAAGCAACATTGACCTTGAGCTCGATAAAATATAACCTTTAAATACGAGTACTTATTTGGGATATGAGAAGATGAGACACGAGAAATGGAAACGAAGAAAGAGCAGTTCACGTTGTAAAAATGAGAGAAGATATGACAAGCCTTGCACCGTTGCAGTAAAACGGGACACAATTCTGACAACTGCTACTGTAAAAATTGAATTTATTTTAATTGCAACCAAAAAGGTCATGTTGCGTCGAAATGTTTATTAAAAAGAAACAAGCATAGAGAAAAGCGTTAACTAAAAAGTGTTGAAAAAAGAACGCAGAATGCGTTCGGAGCCAGTTCCTAACAGTTAATGAACTTATTTCAAAAGCAAAACTGGTTTTTGCAAAGGTTAAAATTTCAATATAAAAAAGAAATAACACTTAACAAGATTTTGTTTTTCTAGGCACCATCTCGTCGTCGAGAATTTAAATATGTTTTTCCAGACGTTCCACTACCACCGCAACCCTGTATAACAAGACGCGGAACTTGGCTTGAAGCAGCGAATTATTATCAAAATGCCGACCATTTTGATACCTTCAAAGAGTTCTTACAGCAACTAGATGCAGAAGCTATATGCCAAGTTAAAAAAACTGCTGGAATTTAAAGAAATTCGAACAGAGTTTGATGTTGCAGGAGAGTTTAGCAATTGTGAAAAGTGTGAAAGTGTTTTGGTGTGAGAAATTTAAAGTGTTGAACATAGACATAAATTTAAAAAAACTTGAAAGCGTTTTGGCTAGAAACCCTGGCTATAAAGCTATAAACCTGGCTAGGAACGAAGATATATTAAAGTACTAACCAGCAGAATTAAGTTTTTTTAAATATTGCCCAAATACTTCTACAGATCTGGAAAGAAGTGTATCAAATTATTCAACGATTTCAAATGACCAGAGGTCTTTTTTAATTAATAATTTAAAAAAGTTTGTTATTTTATACTGTAGTAAAGATATTATTGAAAAAAAGATAAAAAACAAGGAAAACTTTTTATTGATTTAGCATATTTAAGAGCATATTTTGCTTATTCATCGAGCTTTTTTAAGCGCTTAGAATCAATTTTTTCGAGCATATTTTTGCCAGCCCTGATTATTAATAAAAAATATACTTGTGTAGGCTTTGGACGTTAAACACAAGTATAAAATAACAAAAGGAGGCCGACAACATATTTCTTTTATTTAATATTTTTTAAATTTTATAAAATAAAATATAATAAAAAAATTTTAATTTTAGTCCTTATAATCTCGAACTAAGTGTGGTGACTCAATACCACCACAAAATAACACGATAAATTCACAAACTGTATCGTCTCAAATTTATACTCTAACGAATTCTACTTTGTTTATTCTTATTATTACGATCAAGTTTTCTTTGAATTGAAAATTATATTATTCAAAAATTTTCAAATATTTTAAAGAGTTGTATAAATTTATTTCAACTAAAGAATTGTAAAAATAAATTGAATTGAAATGTTATTTGAAAATTAAAAAATAAAATAAAATCGTATAAAATAAAATTCTTCAAAAAAATATAATTTGTTTGGACCAAGTATTGGCGATCCTGCCAGGAGCGAGACCATGGATATATAATGCAGCAGACAAATTTCCACAACTTTTGCCGAAGATACCAGCAAGTAACATTTCCAACGCCGTTTGCAAAAAGCAAACTTCTTTGGTACAACCACCGCCTTTAGCAGTGCATATAACTCCGCAATCAATTTTTAATCCATTTGCTTCGACCATTACATCTGCAGAACAAAGTCCAGCCTTATTTGTTCCCAAAACATTGCCGCCAAAGGAACTTAAAGAAGTTGCCAATCCAGACAAATCGCAGAAAATTGATTTATTTAATCCAGATCCACCACTATCGAACGGCTTACTTTTGCAAGAACTTACAGGACACCCACAGCCTATAGATCACTTCCGTCTTCACTCTGGGCAGTCCGCAGAAGAGCCTGAATTAATTAACAACGCCGCTTCAATATTAGAAACCGATTCTAAACAGTCTACCACTGAGCCTGATTTTATTAACTCTAAAACAGCCAACAACAAATACATGTACAAGAACAACACAACAGCAGTAGACACGGTCGCTGCCTAACAACAACAGCAGCGACAACAACACATCAGCAGTAGACACGGTCGCTGCCTAACAACAGCAGCGACAACAACACATCAGCAGTAGACTTGGTCGCTGCTTAACAGCAACAATACTAGCAGCAGCGACAAACAATAAAAACAACATCAGCCTAAATTACAATTGCGTTGCACAGCAAATACGCATATAAAAAAAACAACAACAGCAGCTTGTTACGCTACAACGCAGTCAGCAACACTGCCAACGTCAACAGCGCAGTCAACATCAACAGCGCAGTCAACGTCAACAGCGCAGCCAATGCCAACAGCGCAGTCAGCGGCACTGCTAACGTCAACAGAGAAGTCAACGTCAACAGCGCAGTCAGCGACACTGTCAGCGTCAACAGCGCAGCAAACGTCGACAGCGCAGCCAGCGTTGCAGTCAACATCAATAAAATTTTTTTTTATAAATTAAATTAAAATTTTTTTTTATAAATTAAATTAAAATTTTAAAAAATTATAAATTGTAATAGCTTATCACGAGGCACACACTTAGCTTTATACACGGTTGGCAAACGATCGGGTCGGAAGAAACCGATCGTTTTACTCCGTAGGCACTACATTACACACCTAGGTACACAAAATTGTTTAGGTACATAAAGTATTACACAGCAAAATATCAGAATGAGTAAGTATGGTACACAGCCCCACCCAGCCCTCTCACACCCCTACCCACTTACACAACCCCCTCATTGCGGAGAAGGTGACCATCACCCGCCTCTAATTAATTTACAATCAGAATTTGTCAAACAATTCGATGCACCAATGCATCACGAAATACTTGCGGCAGCAGTGAAATTATCTCAGTTTTGGACGTCATGTCCCGACGCATGGTTCGCCCATGCAGAGATACAATTTCAAGCGAAAGGAGTTTCAGCTGACAAGACCAAATACGAATATCTCGTAACCGCTCTTCCTCAAGACGTTATAATAATAGTGCTTGATTTTATTCAAAAACCTCCTTCATCAAACTTGTACAATGGGTTAAAAAAAATATTGATTGACCGACACTCTTTGAGTGAGACCAAGAGGTTCGACAAAATTTTTTCTGGAACCGATATGGGCGACCAAAAACCCTCTCAATTCTACAGTCACTATTGCTATTAGCCGGATCATCAGTCGATAACGACTTAATGCATAAAATTTGGCTTCGTAAGCTTCCCAAAAGTCTTAATATAGCTTTGACCAGCTCGAGTCACAGAGAACTAGACGAACAACTAAAACTCGCTGACAACGAAGCGAAGTCATTTCAGAATCGAAATCATTCCAACAGTCAGAGTTAGCGATGATTACACAAGCTTTCACAGAGACAACTTCCAAAATTTTGGACAATTTCAATAAATTGGCAATTGAGGTCCAAGAGTTAAAGAACGAACGATTTCGTAACCGTTCAAACTCGAGGGAGACGAATTTCAGAGGTGTTTCAAGACGTAGATCCCCGTCAAAAAGTGTACATCGACAACGTCCTGCCAACTGGGTATGTAGATACCATTTTAGATTTGGTAGGGCAGCCAAACGATGTGAACAACCATGTTCATTCAATCAAAACGACACACAGCATAACACAACACCACACAATACGACAAACTAAGTGATTCCATCATTGCGACGGCTAATGATGGAAGTCGGACAACACTTACACGCCGTCTATTTATTTACGACAATGACAATCACATTAATTTTTTGATCGACAGTGGCGCAGAAGTTTCAGTACTTCTAATAAATAAATTCAAAGCCAACAAGAAAAATTCAGACTTAATTCTAACAGCTGCGAACGGTAGCACCATTACAACTTACGTAAAGAAATTATTAAATATTAACTTAACACTGAGACGCGATTTTCCTTTTACATTTATACTTGCAGACATTGCACGACCTATCATAGGAGCGGATTTCCTCTCAAAATATGGTCTCTTGATAGATTTAAAACGTAAGAAACTAATCGATCCACTTACACAATTATCAGTTAATGCAATTACAGCATTCACAGACACAACACTACCCAAATTATTTACACTTAACAACAAATACACGAATATACTTAAAAACTTCCCATCTCTTACATCGGAACCAGACTACAACAAAACAGTTAAACACAATACAGAACATCACATAATTACAGAAGGATAGTTACCTTTTTCGAAACCAAGACGTTTAGACACAAGTACAAAATTGCCAAGCAAGAATTCGACTTTCTAGTCAAAGCAGGCATCTGTCGTCCATCAGACTCCATGTCAGCTTCTCCTCTACATCTTGTACCTAAAAAAGATGCAAACGACTGGAGACCCTGTGGCGACTACAGAAGACTTTACCCTTTACCACACATACACGACTTAGCTATTAACTTACACGACAAGAACACTTTTTCTAAATTAGACTTAGTAAAAGCAAACCATCAAATTCCTATGGCCACTGCAGACATACACAAGACCGCAATCACAACACCATTCGGAATGTTTGAGTTCTTGAGAATGCCGTTTGGATTAAGAAACGCAGCTCAATCATTCGAACGTTTCATAAACGAAGTGTTGAAAGAACTCGATTTCGTTTTCATATACCTTGACGACATACTAGTAGCAAGCGAGACAGAAGAAGAACATCTCAGACATCTAAATTTAGTTTTTGAACGTTTAGACAAATATGGTCTTAACATCAAACCTAACAAATGCATTTTCGGCGTAAACACAATTAATTTTCTTAGTTATAATATTTCAAACAAAGGCATACAGCCATCTCCCGATAGAATTCAATGTATTGTTAACTACCCAAAACCAGAAACAGTTAAACAAATGCAGAAATTCATCGGGATGATAAATTACTATCACAGATGCATACCAAAATTAGCACACACACTCACACACATTTACGACATGGTTACATCAGCATCTAAAACAAAGAACAAACATCTTACGTGGACAGACAACACAATAGAAGCATTCGCAACAATAAAAGAAAGTTTTACTAAGGAAGTGCTACTTAATCATTTTAATAGCAAAGCAAAACTTTCTATTGCTGTGGATGCATCTAACACTGCTATCGGTGCAGTTTTGCAACAAGAACATGAACAACAAATATAACCACTAGCTTTCTTTTCTAAAAAATTATCACCATCCGAAACAAAATACAGTACATTTGAAAGCGAACTTTTAGATTTTTACCTCACAATTAAGCACTTTAGACATTATTTAGAAGGACGAACATTTAATATATATACAGATCACAAACCATTCAGCATTACACTCAAAGACAGAGAGAATCCCAAGACAAACACGACACCTAGAATTTATTGCACAATTTTCCAATGACGTCAGACACATCAAAGGTACAGACAACGTCGTAGCAGACGCACGTTCACGAGCTGAGATAGAGGCTTTTACAACCTCAGATATCAATCTCAGAACTCTACACCGAGAACAGACAAAAGATTCAGAACTTCAGGAAATATTAAACAAATATACTTACAATTTCAAGCAAATACACATTCCACTACTTAACATTAAAATTTGGTGCGAACAACCAAATACAGAAACACGTCCATACATACCACAAACATTACGAAAACAGGTTTTTGAACAATTACACAACATTGCACACCCAGGTACACGAGATACTCGACTTATTACACAGAGATATTTTTGGCCAAAAATTAACACACAAATTAACGAATGGTCACAGAAATGCATAAGATGTCAAAAAGCAAAAATACATAGACACATAAAAACAGTTCCACAGAAGATAGACATTCCACACGCTCGTTTCGAACATGTTCATGTCGATTTAGTAGGCCCCTTACCAATATCTAATGGTTACAGATATCTGCTCACCCTAGTTGACAGAAACACACGTTGGCACGAAGCGTATCCACTCAAAGATACCAACGCCAGTACTGTCGTTGACACACTTCATAGGGAATACATTTAACGTTTTGGAGTTCCTCTGAAAATTGTTTCTGATCGAGGTCCTCAATTCAAGTCCGCAACATTTAAAAACTTTATCAAAAATCTAGGAAGCAAACACATTACCACCTCTGCTTATCATCCACAAGCTAATGGAATGGTAGAACGATTTCATAGACAGCTCAAGACTTCTTTAATAGCGAGCAAAAATCAAACAAACTGGTACACAGAGCTGCCACTTATTCTTCTGGGACTCAGGTCCACGGTCAAAGAAGATATTAAGGTTTCTCCTGCTGAAATGGTATTTGGTCAAAATCTCAGGTTACCCCAACAAATAGTAATACACGACAGAAAAAATTTAAATTCGTCGGACACCTTGTCCAAGCTTAGCCAAACAGTAACAAGTTTAGCCAAACAAGCTTAACTTAAACCGTACTTAAATTTGTTTTTGTTCGCAATGACTTACTTAGGTGGTCGTAACAACCCGTGTCCGGGTTTCAACCGACCTCATCAGCTCTCGCCAGGCGCCTCTGCTTTGCGCGCGCCTTCTCCAATCGGATACACCAAGTGCGGTTAGGGCTTCCTCAGCCTGGTCCATCCATCGGAGGCATGGTCTCCCTCGTCGTCGTTGACCAGCGACCCTCGCCTCGAGCACCTTTTTCGCTGGAGCTTCGTCGTTCATACGATGGACATGAACCAGCCAGCGTAGTCGCTGCACAGTTATACGCCGGACTACGTCAATGTCATGGTAGAGCTCATACAGCTCGTGGTTCATTCGGATGCGATAGTCATCGCCGACTCGAACAGGACCGAAGATTTTGCGAAGAACTTTTCTCTCGAACACCCCCAGAGCGGCTGCGTCAGCTTGCGAAACTACCCATGCCTCAGCGCCATAAAGCAGCACAGGTAGAACGAGCATCTTGTAGAGTGTTAGTTTTGTCGATCGGGAGAGGGTTTTGGAACTTAGTTGCTTACTGAGCCCGTAGTAGCACCTATTAGCAATTATTATTCTTCGCTTTATCTCCAGGCTGATTTCGTTTTTGGTATTAATGGCGGTGCCAAGGTAAACGAACTCCTTGACTACTTCAAAGTTATAGCTGCCCCGGATGAAACGTGGGAGTCTAAACGCCGAGCTCCCTTGTTTGTAGACAGCATATATTTTGTTTTGCCCTCATTTATCGTCAAACCCACTTTGGCTGATTCCTTTTCGATAGCGGCGAAAGCAGCGGTAACATCTCTCTTGGTTCTGCCGAAAATATCAATATCATCAGCGTACGCAAGGAGCTGGACGCCTTTGTAGAAAATGGTGCCATTACGATGCACACCGGCCTTTCGTACGATTTCCTCCATGATGATGTTAAAGAGATCGCAAGACAGTGGATCGCCTTGCCTGAAACCTCTTTCGGTATTGAAGGTTTCGGAGAGGTCATTTCCTACCTTGACGGAGCTGCGTGTGTTGCTCAACGTCATTCTGCAAAGTCTAATCAACTTTGCAGGTATACCGAACTCAGACATTGTTGCGTATAGGCAATCCCTTCTCGGGCTATCGAACGCAGCTTTAAAATCGACAAAGAGATGGTGTGTGTCAATTTGATTTTCGTGGGTTTTCTCCAGGATTTGTCGTAGCGTCAAAATCTGGTCTATGGTGGACTTACCAGGTCGAAAGCCACACTGATAAGGTCCAATCAGTGTTTTTGTAATCGGCTTTAATCTTTCACACAGTACGCTTGAGAGAACCTTATATGCGATGGAAATAAGACTGATACCTCTATAACTTGCGCAGATTGTTGAGTCTCCTTTCTTAAGTATAGGGCACAGTACGCTGAGGTTCCAATCGTCGGGCATGCTTTCTTCTAGCCATATTTTGCTGATGAGCTGATGCATGCGCCTTATCAATTCATCGCCGCCGGTTTTAAACAATTCAGCTGACAGGCCGTCAGCACTCGCTGCTTTGTTGTTTTTGAGTCGTTGGATAGCAACTCGAACCTCTTCATGGCTAGGTGGTGGTACTTCCACTCCGTCATTGTTGATTGGTAGCTCTGAACTGAGCTCTCCATGGGCGGCATTGGTGGAATCGTCGCCAGTAAGTAAATTGGAGAAGTGCCGTCTCCACAATGTCAGCACACACTGCGTATCCGTATTCAGATCTCCATTTTCGTCTCTACAAGTGGATGCTCCGGGCTTGAAACCTTGGGTTAGACGCTTAACCTGTTGATAGAATTTTCGTGCATCCTTCTTGCACTGGTATACCTCTAGTTCCTCACGCTCACGCTTTTCCTGCTCTCTTTTCTTGCGTCTGAAAAGGCGCCTCTCTTCCTTCCTCTTTTCGCGGTAGTTTTCTCGCACGGCTCGCGTTGCAGCTGACTGCAGCGTTTTTCTATAAGCGGCGTTTTTTACTTCAGTCGCAATGCGACACTCCTGATCATACCATTGGTTCCGAGGTTGCGGGCGCCGGAAACCAATGACTTCTTCAGCGGCAGCGCGCATGGAGTGGGATATATGCGCCCAAAGTCCGCCGGCGTCGTCGGGTCCAGAGGTTGGTTGGTTGAGCTTAACCGAGAGTTGAGCGGAGTAGGCTTCGGCAGTCCGTTGTAATTGCAGCTTAGCGACATCTAGCTTTCGTTGCATTCCTGTGCGTATGTTCTTCGCATTGCATAATCGCATGCGGATCTTGCCTGCAACAAGATAATGGTCGGAGTCAATGTTGACCCCCCGAAATGTACGCACATCTAGAACACTAGAGGCATGCCTTCCGTCGATTACAACATGATCAATTTGGTTTCGCGTTTTTTGATCCGGGGACAGCCAGGTGGCCTTGTGGATGTTGAGGTGCTTAAATCAGGTGCTACTAACTACCATGTTTCGCTCCGCAGCGAAGTCGATCAGTCTTAGACCGTTGTTCGTGGAGGTCTCATGAAGACTGAACTGACCGACAGTGGGGCCAAAGATGCCTTCCCTTCTGACTTTCGCATTAAAATCGCCGAGGACTATTTTCACGTCATGGACCGGAAGGTGGTCGTATACGTCCTCAAGACTAGCGTAGAAAGCGTCTTTGACGGCTTCGTCCTTTTCCTCCGTCGGGGCGTGCGCGCAAATAAGGCTGATGGAGAAAAATTTTGCCTTGATGCGGATCGTGGCCAATCTTTCGTTGACAGGTGTGAACCGGGAAACAAGGTGGCGTAGTTTCCGGCTAAGAACGAATCCACATCCAAATTCGCGCCTCTCCGCATGGCAGCTGTAGTAGATATCACAGTGTTCTTGTTTAGAGCAGCCTTGCCCTTTCCATCGCATTTCCTGGATGGCGGTGATGCCAGCCTTTATTGTTTTGAGGGCTTCCGCCAGTTGGATAATGGCACCTTCCCTATAAAGGGTTCGGACATTCCAGGTGCATATCCGTAAATCATTGTCCGTTTTTCGTTTGCGGTGGTCGTCAACGTAATTGGGGTTCTTATCCGAGGCTGGTTTAGTTTTCATTGGGCAGTAGTAATGTGGCGGGACCCAAACCCTGCGCACATTCCATGTTTAAGGTCTATGGAGTGACCCGCCGCTCAAATTAGCCGTCAAACTGACGGATGCCAGTTTGCCGTTGCCCAGGGAACACCACGTGGAGGTTTGAGTCGACTTGAGACGATTTCGACATGGATAATGCTGGCCACGCCAGGTTGAGGCGATCAGACACGTTGCCATGTGAAGGTTCGCCCTCTGTTCGCAATGACACAATTCGCAAAACTCTCCAAGAGCTGTACGATGGTCCTTTCGAAGTTATTGAGAAAACACCAAAATTTTTCAGAATACGCAAAAATAATACTAACATTACAGTCAACATAGACCGAATCAAACCCGCCTCATTACACACTGAAACAGCACAAACACATACAACCAAAATTAAAAACACCAAAGTACACTTTAACCTTTTAGCCAACATGACAAAATTTTTTAAAAAAGGGAGGGGAAATAATGTGGTGACTCAATACCACCACAAAATAACACAATAAATTCACAAACTGTATCGTCTCAAATTTATACTCTAACGAATTCTACTTTGTTTATTCTTATTAATACGATCAAGTTTTCCTTGAATTGAAAATTGTATTATTCAAAAATTTTCAAATATTTTAAAGAGTTGTATAAATTTAATTGAACTAAAGAATTGTAAAAAATAAATTGAATTGAAATGTTATTTGAATATTAAAAAATAAAATAAATTCGTATAAAATAAAATTCTTCAAAAAAATATAATTTGTTTGCACCAAATAAGCATGAATTGTAATATTTTGCTCATATTTCATCATTTTTGTATTAAGCTTTTATTTTTGTATTAATAAACATAAACGAAACTAATTAAATGAACATGCATAGATTCATACTGTTTTTTAAATAAAATATTTTAGTTTTTACTTTAAAATTATGGTTTATTAGGTATTTTATGTTCAGAAAAAAATAATGTTAGAACTGAACTGAACATTTTCTGTTTGTTTGTTTGACTTTTATACAAATCTAAACGGCTGAACGGATTTCTCTCAAACTTAAAACGTGTATTACTTGCGTCCTAGATTAGGTTTTTGCGTACTTGGTTTTAACCACATCCCCTTTTATCGCCCACAAATTCATAAAAATGCAATATTTCAGACTGTTTCGATTGTTTGAGGCTAAAATTTGGTAATTTAGTTTGTATGGTTACTTTCGGCAATTGTACCAAAACTGGGTTTCCACGCCCTCTTTTACAGCCCACAAATCAATGAAAATGCTTTGTTTAGTCATATAAGACTGAAATTTGGTAGTTAAGTTTGTATGCTCACCGTCGGCAACTGTACTAAAAATGGGCACTATAATTACGCCCACTTTTAAGAAATAATTAAGACTCCAAAACTTCTGGGCCAATTGCGCTGAAATTTTAGCAGCAGATTGTTTTCGTTCACAAGATGGTTTACGGGGAAAAAATGTTTGCCACACCCCCTTTCATCGCCAACAAATATAAAAGTATGGTTGTTGGAACGTCCGTGGCGAAGCTGCGGACCACTGGGTCTTATTAGTTGCATATAATGTTGTATTGAAAGCAGCAACTGGTATCCTAGTGTTGCATCCAATTTCAGCATCTGATGCCTATCCTTTCTAACATCTTTTTTTCATTTTTTAAATGCTGATTTATTATATTTTTTGCGTGTCTGTTGGCACTACTTACTTATTTTCCTTCATTGTCATGATCTTATTACTTTTACACTCTTTGTAGTGCAGAACCACAGTCTAAACAATACTAAAACATTAAAATCAATGAAATCAACAGATACTGGTCGAACATTGTAGAGCAGCAATTGACTATCTGTGAATTGAGAGAAGATTCTGAACCAGCAGAATTCGATGACTACTACAAGTTGGAACAAGTAGTTCATAAAGCAATTCTAAAGCTGTCAGAAGATCTCGAAAAAATGTCAGCAGTAATGCAGCAGTCACAAGCCAAATTGCCAAAGGTGACATTACCAGTTCAACGGAGATTATCTGAAGTGGCAACAGTTTTACGATATTTACACTCGATGATCCACAACACTACGATGTCAAACATTGACAAGATGTTTTACCTAAACGGCAATTTGTCTGGCGATGCCAAATCTTTAATACAACATTTGCCAGTCTCTCATGAAAATTATATATCAGCATGGAACATTTTGACACATCGGTACAACAATAAGCGCATTTTAATAACTTCATTACTCAACAAATTGCTCTCACACCCCAAGAATCAATCTGAGTCGGCCACAGCAATCAGATTACTTCATGATGTGATTGCTGAATGTACGTTGGGCTTAAAAGCATTGGACATCAACATAGGATCATGGGATGCAATTTTGTTGCATTTACTAGTGAGCAAATTGGATAAGACAACACACGGTCTGTACGAGCAAACACTAAAGCATCCAAGTGAACCGCAAACTTTAAAGGAGTTTTTGAATTTTTTGGAGCTGTGGTTTCAGTCGATGGACGCTGTAGCCTACAAGGGACAATCCCAAGCAGAAAAAACCATAAGTATAAAATCTCAAAAAACTAGTAACTCAAAATTTTCATTTACAGCCTCGTCCATCCAGTTGTAAACTAATTGCAAAATGTGTCAACAACAGCATCTGATGTATCATTGTCCAACATTTTTACAAATGGCTACAATGGCTTACACATTCGTTTAAGGGAACTGAAGGAGATCAATTGTCCAACATTTTTACAAATGGCTACAATGGCTTACACATTCGTTTAAGGGAACTGAAGGAGATCAAACTATGCATCAACTGTTTGAAAGCCGGACACTTCTCTTCGAACTGCACATCGCGTGGTTGTAAAAATTGCGACAAAAACACAACACATTGGTACATGGAGCCTTTGACAACGGAATTGCAAATCGACGATCACAAGCATCAGGCAATTCCTAAGCATCAGGCAACTCACAAGCATCAGGCAACTCACAAGCATCAGGCAACTCACAAGCATCAGCCATTCTATAACCATCTTGCATACAACATACTTCTACGACATCAAGCAACAGCCAATCAGCAAATAATAAGGCAATCGTTGGGTTAGGTGTCCATAAGAATTGTCATATATTCCTAGCTACAGCTATCATACATGCTGTAGATATCTACGGGCGGGTCAATCGAGTGCCGTGTCTTATTAGACTCAGGTTCGCAGGTAAATCTAATAACTAAAAGCTTATGTAAGAAGCTTGGGTTAAGATTTTCTAACAGCAACGTCAATGTGACTGGTATTGGAGGATCGAAACAATCGATTCAGAAACAAGCATTAGTAAACATTAAAACGAGAACTTCATCGTACTCCAGGACAATAGAAGTATTTGTTCTCGACCATATAATCGACGACCAGCCGAATTATAACATGAATTCACAAGCTTTTGACATACAACAAAATATTCCGTTAGCCGATCCCATGTTTTGTGAAAGGCAAAGAGTCGACATATTGATTGAAGCTGAGTTTTACAGCGAATTAATGATGATTGGCCAGATTTCACCGAATAAAAACGTTCCGACAATGCAAAACAAAGTTTTTGGTTGGGTGGTTCTAGGAAAGGCCAGCAATTTCAGGGCTTTCTCACAAGTTTGTGGAATCAACACCTTAGATGAACAACTTCAAAGGTTCTGGGAATTTGATGTTATGACAACAAAGGACACAACATACACAATGTCTGCATTGGAGAGAGAATGCGAAAAGTTCTTCAACGATACGACATATCGAATCAACTCCGGTGAGTTTGTGGTACGATTGCCATTTAAAATGGATGTTTCGCTTCTTGGTTCATCTCAGGAAACAGCAAAAAGAAGATTTCTGACTCTCGAACGGAAGTTATCGAAAAACAAACAGTTACATCAGGAATATGTTAAATTCATGACTGAGTACGAGAAACTTGGCCACATGGCATTGGTAGACATAGAGCATATCAATCAAAGAGCAAATTATTTTATTCCACACCATTGTGTATTCCAGCCAAGCAGCACCACCACAAAACTTAGAGTGGTATTTGATGACTCATGCAAGACATCCACAAACGTGTCACTCAATGAACTTTTGTATACAGACGCAAAAATTCAACAAGAACTTTTCGATGTTTTAATTAGATTTTGCCAATATAAATACGTTTTTACAAGCGACATAGAGAAAATGTATAGGCAAATTAAAATGGATGATCAAGATTGTGATTTCAACTTATATTTTGGCGACCTAATCCTCAACAAAAACTGAATACATACCTCTTGAAGACCGACACTTATGGAACAACTTCAGCCCCATATATGGCCATTAAATGTCTTCAATCTGCTGGTAGGGGAATGAAATCAAAATATTCATTGGCTGCTCAAATGGTTAAGAGATTTCTACCTTGACGACCTGATGTCTGGAAGCGATGATTTAATGCAAGCTGCGGAAATGGTGTTTGAACCAAAAATTATTGCTAAAAGATATTCTGACAGAAGACGTTGAACGCTCACTTGACATAATCAAGGAAAGAGAAGAAGGAATAAAAACCCTTCGTATAACATGGGAACCAAGTTCAGATGTAATAATAATAAAAACATCCTGGGATGAGCCTAAAAGAATAACTAAGCGCACAATATTTTCAGCCGTAGCCCATATCTTTGATCCAATAGGTTTGGTTAGTCCAGTAGTCATCATTGCAAAAATTTTTGTTCAAGAATTATGGAAGCAAAAATTCGATTGGGAGGCATCATTACCAATGCATTTACACACCAAATGGGTGAATTTTAGACACAGTTTGAAGCATCTCGACAAAGTCATCCTTCCAAGACATGTTCGCAGTTCAGCCAAATGTATCGATTCTCAACTTCATGTGTTCTCAGACGCGTCGGAACGTGTATTTGGTGCAGCGATATACATAAGATCTACGCATGAACACAACAATATAGAAGTTAAATTATTATGCTCCAAATCAAGAGTGGCTCCATCTAAGATATTGACAATTCCAAAGCTGGAACTTCAAGCAGCCAAACTGGCTTCAGAACTATGCCATCGGGTAAAAACCATTATAGAATTCAGTGGCAGCAATATATATTTTTGGACTGACTCGATGATAGTATTGCACTGGATCAATTCAGAATCGTCATCATTCAAGACATTTGTTGCAAATAGAATCTCGTACATTCAGCGACATTCTGTTCTATCACATGTTAGCTCATGTGAGAACCCAGCCGACTACATTTCAAGAGGAATACTTGAAAAACTTGATGTTTGAAAAACACTGAATCATGGTTCCATGGACCAAATTTTCTAAGGCATCCTTCATCGCAATGGCCTGAACGATTTGAATTAAAAGAAGGAAGAAAATGTGTCTAATCAGTATTGTCCACAGTAAAGGCTGTTGACAATATTGTGTTTCAAATTAATCACAAAAATTCATTTTTGTTTCTGGTTCGGACTATAGCACACATTATACGATTAAAGGATATATTAGACCGAATTCCAAGAAAAAATTTCCTGTTGATGTCAGAGATACATGAGAACTGTGTTTCCAAGATGAAATAAGAACTCTTGCAAGAAATGGTGAACTGGACAAAAAGGAACCGGTTATCTCCTCTTACGCTCTTTCTTGACACCAAAGGCTTGTTAAGAGTCGGAGGTCGGATTGAAGCAGCTAACGTGTTGTTTGACGCAAGGCACCCAATGGTACTTCCCCCAGATCATCCTTTCACTCAATTAATAATGCAAGACCTTCACAAACAGCTACATCATATAGGACCGCAGATACTACTTGCGATAACCAGACAACGATTTTGGCCTTTAAATGGTAAGCGTATTGCAAACAAAATCGTTCACAAATGTCTGCAATGCTTTAAGGCAAGGCCAGTACCTATGGCTCAACTGATCGGGAATTTACCGACAGCAAGAGGACAATCTAGTCGTCCATTCTTTAATACTGGAGTAAATTTCGCTAGGCCAATATGAACGCATTTTAAATTAAGAGGACAAAAACCCCAGAAGTCTTACATTGTTGCTTTGCCACAAAAGCCATTCACTTAGAAATCGTGGCAAACTTGTCCGCTGATGGCTTCATTGACGTCTTAAGAAGATTCTGGAGTAGAAGAGGACGTTGCAAAACGATATTTTCGGATAACGCCACAAATTTCGTGGGCGGCAATGAGTTACAAGAACTGTATGAGATGTTTTAAAAAAAATTCATTCAGAATGCATTGCATTGAGAGGTATAGAGTTTCAATTTATTCCCCCACGAGCGCCTCACTTTGGAGGGCTGAGGGAAAGTACAGTAAGGTCAACAAAAAATTTATTATTCAAGATAATGAAGGCTGCATTCTTCACATATGAGGAATTGTGCACATTGACAGCTGAAATCGAAGCAATTTTGAACTCAAGGGCGCTAACGCCAATTTCATTAGATGCCAACGACTTGGAGGCATTAACGCCAGCCCATTTTCTCATAGGGGAGCAACTAACAACAATTCCAGATCCTGAGGTTGAAACAGAAAACTTTAATCAAATAAAGAGGTGAAAGTTAGTTTCGTACATCAAAAACGAGTTCTGGCGTCGATGGCAAACTGAATACATATCAAGTCTGCAACAGCGGTACAAATGGCGAACTAAATGTCAAAACGCTGTACCTGGACTTATGGTTTTATTAAACGAAGGTAATATACCACCAACTCAGTGGAGGCTAGGACGCATTGAGAAAACCTTCAAGGGTCATGATGGCCTCATAAGAGTCGTGGAAGTAAAAGCGAACAATGGTATCTTGAAGCGGCCCATCCATAATTTGTGCCCACTTCCAGTTCAGGATAATCAGACAGCAATGCAAAATAATGACCAAAGCAATGAAGACTTGTGTGAGAAAGGCGAACTAACTGCTCACATTGCCGAGGCAGATGGACCTAACTACGTCAAGAAAATCTCGTTAAATGCAATATCAGCAGTACTTCTTGTATTGCTTATTTTCCCAACGTATGTCACTGCAATTACAGAACCGGTTATAGAAATAACAAATTTCGAATCTTATCCAGGAATATACTTCGAGAGCTAAGGCCTTACAAACTTAATTAACAACGAATGGCATTTGGTTGTATATTATGATATGCATCCTTATTGGGAAGAATTGTTAGGATTCGAAAACGGAATCAAAAAATTAGGTCAAGTATGTAGCAGGTTAACAAATACAACATATTGCGAAAGCATACTCTCACTGAATACCGAACCATAAAGCCTTCTTCAGCATTCTTGGTTGTTAGTTTACATTGAGACTTATTTCATCCAATGAGCGAATCGGAATCAAAGGCTTGCATCAAAACAATAGCAAACATGTTACTTTGCAAACAATCACAACCGATCTATAATAGACTCTCAAAACTAAGCCAGTGTAAAATGGCACTACTGAATCACCAACAAATTCAACCAACATGCAATATTCAAAAAACAAGTCATGCTCGAGAATGGATTCAATTATCCAATCCAATTGGATATTTTCGCTTAGTAAGCCTACCATCATCAATATTGTATGTCAGAATTATGTTACAACAGCCACGCTGCATGATATGCGGATACTCAAAATACTTAAGAACTGTGTAATAAAACAGGGTACCCTGACCTTAACTTCACACAATGTTCATCCAACACAATTGCGATCGTCATTCACACCAACAATGGATGTCAGCAAGTTTATAGACGATACCAATGGCACCGAGTCGCAACACTACATCCAACATGAATTGCCTACGGACGATAAATCAATAGAGGCTAATCCTGAACCGCTGACTTCCCATGACGTCCATCAATACATACTAGGCTATCTTCGCTTTACATTCGGCAAAATTATAGCGGGATGTATAATCTGGACTAAGGTAAAACCCAAATTGCAGCTGATCCTGAAAAAGGCTCCTGTACAAATGCCCAGATCGCATGCACCAGTGTTCAACCCAGACTTCACCTTCAACATCCAGGAACAATCAGTTGTTTGAGCCACAAGGCTCAACGCGGGGAGTATGTTTAATATACGTCATATGCTATATAAGTAGCAGTTAAGTAAAATTTTTCATAATTCAGATTGCTAAATGTCCTACTTTAATAATAAACAAAATATGTGTCAGCAATATAGGCACATATTGAGCGATCAAGTGTCTGCATAATGCACTCTAAGCTGATGACCATGAGGGGTGCTAGAATGCAGTTTTTCGTGGTCTTACATTCAACTTACACGTTCATTTGTTTTGTTTATTTTTTTTTTCTGTTTGTTATACTTTTATATGGTGTTGTTTTTTATTGTTAGACTATTTATATGACTTTAATATTTAAAAGGTAGTATTAACCCTCCGATGAGTGACAGTTCTGAACTTCACGGCCGTGTGAAAAGGTCCCTACGGACCTTTTTTGTAAATCATGTTTTTTTGATATAAAAAATTTTTTTTTTAAATTTTTTTTTGTTTTTATTGTTTATAACTAAATTCTACATACAAAAATAATTTTTTAAATTTTTTTAATTTTTCTTTTTTGCTTGAATTTTCTTAAGACTATTTAGAAAAAAGTTTAAAAATTATTCTTGTTGAGCGTGTACTTCTTGTCCCCCGCCCTGTGCGCAAGTGTTGCAGCGATGTAAAAGTGTGCTATGTTCTCCGCAAACAGCGTTACCGCAGCCGAAGCAGTGTGCCCGCCCGTACTCAGAACGGCAAAGGCGACATGACGGTCTACTTAACCTAGCCGCAAACGACGGTGCATTGCCTTCCATCGGTCTTGGTAATATCTGAAATGAAAAGAAAAATAAAAAAACAAATAAATATATATTCTATTCTTGAATTTGAAGATGTTTTTCTTACCCTGACATCGAATGCTTCCATCGCATTGCGTATCCTTGGATATGAGGTTATATGGATGTTCAGGGCACGTTCTTCGATATTTGGTGTGGCCAATTGTTTCGTTAGCAGTAACAAGAACGACCGCCGTCTGTCACTCCTTTTTATAGGCTTCATTTCGTTGTAAATCGTAAAAGCAACAAATGCAGCGACGTCCAGCATATTATAAAACATGGCCAACGGCCATCGTTGTGTTGCTCTTTTGCAGCTGTAAGTGCCTAGCATTTGATCCATGGTATCAACGCCGCATTTGTTGGCGTTGTAATCTAATATGGCATAGGGCTTCCGCTTCTCGGTTTGCTCGTCAACGAGGCAGGTGTAGTGCATTGTGGAGAGCACGTTCACCACTTTATTTTTTTTCGGCACGTATGAGCATAACGCTATATCCCCTTCGTTGAACCCAAATAATGTACTATTGATGGTGCGCTTTGGGTTCTTCTTGAACTCCTGTGGAATGAATGTTTTGTTGTAGCGCACTGTACCAACATATGCGGTCTTCCTCCTCAACAAAATACGCGCCAAGTCAAGAGTGGTAAAGAAATTATCCGCGTATATAGTACGGCCAGCATCTAAATATTTTTCCACAAGATCCAGCACTACGTTCTGCCCTTGGTTTATCTCCCGTTGTTGGTTTGGCAGTTTTCCAGAATATACCATTCCCTTCACAGGATAATAACTCTGTGAGTCGCATAACCACCATACTTTCAAACCATACTTAGCTGGCTTTGACGGAATATATTGTGTGAAGCGGGTGCGGCCTCTGTAAGGGAACAACTGCTCATCAACTGTTAGTGCTTCATGAGGAGTGTAAGCTGCTGCCAAGTTATGTTGAAACATTTGCCAAATATCGTCAATAGCCGCAGTTTTGCTGTTGATGAGTCGCTGTTGTCGAGTATTTCCATTGTCGAATCGAATAAATTGCTTTATACACATGAAGCGATCGTACGACAACGCAGCTTTGTATATTGGGCAACGCGTCGCGCCCCATAATTCCATAGCTGGTTCATGGTTTGATCTTGTGAGTCCAGCATACAAAAGAATAGCTACAAAGGCGTCAAACTCTTTCACTGCCACTGGCTTCCACTCCTTTTTCTTTGTGGGATTCGCCAAATTCCATGCAGCTGTAACCTCCCTGCCTTTACGATTTGTTTCACGTAGCACTAAGTGTATTATTTCCTCAGTCATGATTGAACGCATTATTGTATAGGGGTCGTGTATATTTCCTGTTGGTCCTGGTTTCTTTCTTGTGAAGTCGACCACGTTATGATTACGAGTGCGTGATGTTGGTGGTGCTTTTTTACTCCATTGGGTGCCATCTTTACCAATATAGTAACTTTCATTCGTTTCCTGTCCATCATTTTCTTCCTCTTCATCATCGTCGTCATCAGTATCTTCATTTAGCTCGACGTATCCTTCAGTTTCGGCATCTGACTTTTCAGCAGGTTGGTATGTGCGATCTTCATCATCCTCAACTTCATAATTATCAATTGCAGTAATATCAATTTCTTCATCCATGTCTTCGTCCATAAAATCAGCAAATCTACTATCAGCTGCACGCCTTTCATCCGCAGTCATTTGCTGCTACGGCGTACAACAATTTCAGCAACGTCCAAATTACTTGCATCTGCCATATTTATATTTTTGTTTCTATCACACACGATTTTACTCTTCGCTGTCTAAACTTTGATTGATTTGGTTTACGAAACTACAACTTCTTTTATACTCTTTCGTACGTCTACCTAAACTCAAAGACATTAGGGATGATGATAAAAACAAAAAATTCTAAGAACAAAAATACTAAGAACAAAAAATACTAAGAACAAAATACTAAGAACAAAAAATTCTAAGAACTGGTTTATTGCTAGTAGTATAAAAATAGAATATTGTGCCTTTCCTTGAAAGCAATAAAGTTCATGTCTTCGAATTTTTCTTAGAATTTTTTGTTTTTACCATCATCCCTAATGTCTTTGAGTTTAGGTCTTTGTGTTCAGAACAAGTAAATTATGTGTTGAAACAATAAAAAAATTATAATGATGCCCAAAAACATGCATTTATTAGTGAAATTCAGTACAAGGTCCATACGGACCTATTCACACGTCCGCGTACTATTCTCACTAAAACCTCAATAACTCCTAAAGTAATGATCCGATCGGCTTGGAAATACTCTTGGAATACAGAGTAACTTTGGGGGAGGGGGGGGGGGGGGGTTGTAGTGGCCGAAGTAGGAGTAATTTCAGTTTGAAAAGGCAAAAAGGTCCCTAGGGACCTTCTCACTCATCGGAGGGTTAAAATATCAATCAATCAAAACGGTTATTTTATTTTTGTTGTGAAAAGAATTAAAATTCTCTGCTAAAAAATATTGGCAGTGAATAAATGAACAGGTGGAAAGGAATGCAGGAACAAATAAAAGAATATGTGAAAAATTGCAAGAAATGTCAAGTAAACAAAAGTTCTAGATTAACTAAAATGCCGATGGCCTTGACGGATACACCAACACGACCATTCGATAAAGTTTATTTGGACATGGTGGGTATTCTGCCAGAGACAATATCGGGTGATAAATATATATTAACGTTCCCAGACGATTTTTCTAAGTACATGGTTTGTGTTGCAATACCAGATGCGGAGGCAAGCACCGTGGCAAAAGCATTTTTTAACGAGGTTGTGACTCGTACCAAGAGTGTTAATAACTGACAATGGGTCAAACTTTATTTCACGTCTTTTCTCGGACGTATGTAAAATGTTAGGTATAAAGAAATTGCACATTACACCACACCATCCGCAAGCAAATGGTTCACTAGAAAGGAACCATAGATCTTTATCGGAATATTTGCGGAGTTTCGCGAAAGAAGATGGGTCAAACTGGGATCAATGGTTGGCAAGTGCGATGCATGTACATAACAACACAGTAAACGCATCGACAAAGCAGACGCCTTTTCGAACATTGTACGGGTTTGATTCCGAAATGCCGACGAATTTGAAAGGCAAATGTGGGCCGGTATATAATGCCGAGGATCTTTCAAAGGTATTAAAGTACCAGATCCAGAAAGCTCATGAGCTGGTAAAACAGAATCAGGAACGTGCGAAAGAAGCATCTAAAAAATCAATATGATAGTACTTTAAATCCAGTGAAGTTTAAAATCGGGGATAAAGTTCTAATGAAAAATCAGTGTAGGAAAAACAAAATTTCTCCGATATGGATAGGGCCATACGAGGTAGTAGATATTAAAAGTCCAATTACAACACAAATTCTAATCAAAAATAAAGCGAAGAAGATACATAATAATTTACTCAAAATGTTTCATAGCAAGCAAGAAAATAAATGATTAACGATAAATAAATGATTTTGATAATGATAATTAAATGATAGATCAAATAAATTAGGCAATTGTTGCAATAAGGGAAAGTGTAAGAAAGAAAAATGAATGATGGAGAAATAATAAGTAAAAGAAGAAAAAATAATGAAATAAATTTGAATGAAGAGAATAATTGTGAAGAAAAAAACAGGTAAGAGGAAGAATAACGATAAATTAAAAATTTAGTGAAGGAAAAATTATGGGATAATGAAATAAAAATAAATTAAAGAGATATTAAGAAAACAAAAATACCGCCAAAGCGTAATGGTATAGGTATAATTAAAACAGGGTCCAACGCAAAGGATCTTGAATGAAGAAAAATAAAGAAAATTCAGAAAACCCTGAAGTTTTAGAAAGGCAAAACAAAAAAACCGTAATGCTTGCCGACCAACAAGAAATCTAGAAACTAGAAAATTATGTAGAGAAAAAGTGCCAGATAAATAATATTTCCAACAAATGGAAGATGCAGAATAGTTTAATAAATTACAAGAAAAAAAAATAGTTTCTTTAATTTAACCAATTTAAGAAAAATTAAATTTCAAAGCCAATTTTAAATTGTGCTGACATTAAAAAAAAAATATATTTTTTTTAAAGAAAATTAAGAATAAGAATAGAAAGAGTAAACGAAATAGTTCATTCAGAGAAAATATAGGGGAAAATAGGAAGTGTTAAAGAAATTAAAATAATAGAAAAGAAAAGCAAATAATACAATTGGAAATTATATTCAATTGGAAGGGAAATTAAAAAAAAAGATCGGTTTTTGAATTTCAAAGTTAAAGTAAAACAAATTACTCAGTTATTTTAATAATTCATTCATTAAGTTCCGGAAAACTAAAATTAAAAGAAAAAACATATGAATGAATATAAACAGATATAAATGAGAATTAATATCAGAATAAAGAAAAATAAATAAATATCGGTAAGATTTAAAATAATTAGAATCAAATGCACTCTTAAAGTAAGATACGACACGTCCATATCTCGTCGTTTCATTTTGACAACCTAAAATCCTTAAAACCTAAAAACCTAATAAAAAACCGCCGCATGGTAGATGTAGGAATCAGCATTGAAGAGTGAACAATGTTTGTTCTTTTCCTACGTAATATGAAAAAAAAGAAGAAACAAACACACACACAATATCATACTAATTTAAGACAAGACATACAATTTAAGAAAGAAAAAAAAACAAAAATAAAGAAAAAAATCCGCATATAAAATATAAATACATTGAAATAGAGCGAGAGAGATAAAATTATTTTTTATAAAATTTTGAGAAAAATAAGAATTATAAAAATTTTTTTGAGTTTATATCAAAGAATATCAGAAAAAAATAAAATGTGCTTACGCATAAAAATCTCGAATATAAAAATGGGAAAATGCAATGTAGCATTAAAAGGTAAAAAAAAACCAGTTTCTGAGAAATTTAAGATTTAATTTAAAAATTTAAGAGAAAAATTAAATTAATAAAGTAAAGAAAATAACAAAAAGAACTGCAAGCCTATAAGAGATTTAAAGAAAAACTAAATTAAAATAGGTAGAAAAATTTAAACAGAAAACTTGATTTGTTGTGAAAAAATCAAACAATTAAGACTAAAGATTCTAAGCTCTAAGAAGCGAAAGAAAACAAAATAATACTAGTAGAGAAAATAAACAATAAAGCAAAATTTTTAACTTTATTAGAGCATTAGAGAAAAACAGATAAAATTATAATGTATTAAATATTAATTTTTATATAGAGAAAATAATGCAATAAAAAATAAAGAAAATTGATTGGGTTAAACTAGATTAGGGCATATCAGATACGAGGAACAGCAGCCAGAGATGACGCCGTTGGACCCGAAATATGAGTGTTAACAGAGACATAAGAAACACAAGTTTAGCTGAAAAAAAGTGTGTGATGCTAAGCCGGCAGCATCCGAGCGCAAAACTGCAATAAAACGTAATAAACGGCAAAAGCGACAGGCTATCCGCGTACAAAACTGCGAGAAGACGGCAGTATCCGAGGGCAAAACTACAAGAAAGCAGCAACAACCACTAAAACAACTTTGACGGGAGGCAGCACGTTGGTGCAATACGACGATGAAGAGTGATGACAAACATTCAGAGAGTGTCAGAGAGGCAAGGCGGTACAGTCCGGATGAACAACTGACATAAAGAAAAACATGAATACAACGACAAAACAAAAGATTTCAACATTCTTCTACAATAAAATAAAACAACAAGTGTCAGAAATTACCATAAAAAGAACAACGCCGACAAAATAATTTAACGAAAGGAATTAAAACCCTTTCTAAAACAACTAAAACAAAATACTTAAACAAACAAAAACCACCTTCCTAAAATAAACCAACCGAAGGTATGAAAATTTTACTAAAACAAACTAGTAAACCAAGTGTCAAAACTTTAAAAACAAGAACAAAATCTGGAAGATAATACATATATCAAAATAATAAATAATACATATTATAATATATCAAAATTCTAAAATAAATTGAATAAAATCTAAACCAACCATTTTTTACAACTAACGAAAATTAAACAACGAAAAACTATTTGAAAAGCAGTGATTAAGGAAATTAATTAAGAATTGATGAACTGTCAAAGAAGCAGACAACATAAGTTAAGCTCAAGACGCAAAGCATCTACGTATCACAACACACACACTTCCACAAAATAAACCACAATTACAACAAGGAAAAACGTCGTAGCATTTCTCCCGGAGCACCGATGGACAAACGAAAAAGAGAGAAATGCATCATTAAAATTGCAGTAAACAACCACAATCCCATCCAAACCCGCCCCCCCCCCCCCCCCCTCCAAAAAAACAACAAAAGTTAGGAACTAATAGGTTATATAAATAGGAAATATATATTTCTCTACATTTTTTTCGAGAAAAATTAAAATTTTTTTGAAATATAAAGTAAAAATTGAATGCAAATGTTTAAATGCATAATTAATTTGATATTTAATCAAGTAAATGATGTAATCATGTAAAGAAATAGGTATGATTGGATTGCATAAAGTAAAATGAAATACAAATAATGTAAAGAAAAAATTAATTTAGGATTAAAAAACAAAATAAAATTAATAAGATAAGAAAATATTAGAACCTACATAGAAATAATGAATAAAGTTTATGTAATAAATAGCGAAAGATAAAATACATGAAATAAGCGAAGAAACACAGCTTAACACAGCTGTCAAAATCTAACAATAATTTTTTCGTTTTTCGAAGGGCGGAGGAATGTTGTGAATTAATCACAAACGAATGAAATAGCCAATGCATACTTGTAGGCACTACCTTTTGTGCCATACAACAACCTTGAATTTCTGAATTCGAGGCCAATGCCAAGTTCAAGTGCAACTGCATAAAAATGCAGTATCAGCATTAATCCACAAACCGTTTAAGCTATGACGCGTGCCATAACTTAAACGGTAACAAGCGAGCAACTTAAACAACTTAGCAACCGCCAGCATGTTGTTGTTGCCATTGTCGTGAGAAATAAACTGACACCGTGTGCCTTCTGCACCGGGAACAAAATGCATTGACAGCATTTTAAATTAATAATATTTTATTGTTGTAATTGCATGCATTTATAGTATTTTTAACTGCAATTAATAATTGGACAATAATTGAAACAAAATAATTCCGCCTTTGGGATATTAAAAGTAGGATAAATAAAATGCAATACGAGCATTTTACATATGTTAAACCTAAAAATGTTCCGGGTAATTTTAATCTCGGCCATGTTATGAGGAAATGTTTTGTGAAATTGAAATTATGAAACTAAACCATTGGAAAGCATTGCGAAATTAAATAAGTGTTAAGTATAGCAAATTAATCGATAAGCTAGACTTAAGTGTGTAACAAAATTAATAAGAAGAAGCGAGCCCAGATATGATATAAATATCTGGTCTCTGCTAAATAAAGAGTGCAGTTGATGGGAAAACACGAGCGTACTAAGTCAGATCCGTGAGTGTTTCAATTCAGTGTGGATCCAGTACACATTAAAGTAAGTATACAATCGGCTGGTGAGCCATTATAATACACACCCAAAATCTTTTGGCAACCTCACGGCTGCCTATTCATTTGGCAGCTATCGTGCCGGTTAAATATAAGGTAACATTTTTTTTATCTAGGGAAATTGTGGTAGGATGCGATCTTTCCTATTGGAGGAAAGACGCATAAGGTTTTGAATCAGATAGCACTTCACTTTAGGGTCACGACTAAGGAACTACGGGTATCCTTACAGGAAGGATTTAGGATACTCATATTTATTTCAGCCGCCGCATTGTAGCTCCGTAGAAGAGAGTATGAGTCGAGTTGCGTGCGCTAAGGGTTGAGTCGGTTTTTGTAAAGGGTGGTTAAATTTTAAGGGCCGATATTGAATGTGAACCACACCTAAACGTCAAGTTTTTTTCTGCATTTCATTTGACATTTCTCATTTTCAGACTAACTCAATTTGAACCATGGAGAGATACACAATCGAGCGACGCGTTAAAGTTATTCAGGCTTATTATGAAAACAGGCGTTCAAATCAAAATGCATATCGTGCACTTCGTGATTTTTTCGGCCAATTTAATCGTCCAAATGTGCGTACAATCGGAAAAATCGTGCAAAAATTTGAGCAAACCGGGTCTGTAGGAGATGTGAAAACACCAGTGCATGCTCGTACAGCTCGCACTGCAGAAAATATTGCTGCTGTTCGCGATAGTGTGGCTGAAGAGCCGTCAGGCAGTTACTGTGAATGGTGTTCGCTATCGTGAGATGATAACGAACTTTTTATGGCCCGAATTGGAAGATATGAATGTGGACGATATGTAGTTTCAACAGGACGGTGCCACTTGCACACAACTAACGAAACAATGGCTCTATTGCGCTACAAATTCAATGGCCGTGTTACCTCACGTGGTTCTTTGGGGTTATTTGAAAGAAAAGGTGTACGTCGGATGAGATAATTCGTCACATTAACGGCATAGAACCTCACTTATGCCTCAGCGTCATCGAAAATTTGGACAATCGGATGGAGGTGTGCGGGCGAGGTCGCGGCGGCCATTTGGCCGATATTTATCATAGTAAAAAGAAATGACAATTTCCTAAATAATTTGTGTTTTATTCAAAATCAACATCGGTCCTTAAAATTTAACCACCCTTTACTTATTTTTTTCGGATATACTCAGAGTCGCAAAAAAGCTATCCGTTGCAGATCACTGCTTCACATGGTTGTTGTGAACTTGGCTACACTGAACAAATTTTTTTCTTTCAACAGCGTACAACCTGGCGAAAAAAACCCGCTGCCTGTTCGCTGTCAAAAACTGAATGTACTTCTCATGGAAATTTGTTTTTGCTTTTACAGCATACTAATCCTTATAATAAACACTTATAATACTTAATAAACACTTTCTTTATTAAAGTGCGAACATATCGCTACCTTAATATAGAAAGGCCCTATATCAAAAGGCCCTAACTCAATAGGAGAAGGAAAAACTTTGTAATAAATAGTTCTTTAATTCCGAATTTTTTGCAAACGTTTTTTTTTATTAAAAACTATAAGTGATGTATTGATGTTACAATTTTTTTACTGCAGAAATTCGTTTTTTATCCCAAAAAATAAAAACAATTTGTTAGTAATTATTTTTTTTTTTTTTTTGAATATATTTTAGATTGTCAATACTTTTATACAATAATTTTGATTTGTAATTCATCATCATTCATCATAGCATTTATTAAATAGTAATGTTTAAAGTATTACTCTATTTATTTAAATAATTTTAGTTTATTATTTCTGTAGTCTGTAAGAACTTTGTTCATTGACTGAAATATAAATAAACAAATTTTATATCCTAAGACTGATCGACTTCGCCGCGGCGCGAAACATGGTAGTTAATAGCACCAGATTTAAGCACCTCGACATCCACAAGGCCACCTGGCTGTCCCCTGATCAAAAAACGCGAAACCAAATTGATCATGTTGTAATCGACGGAAGGCATGCCTCTAGTGTTCTAGATGTGCGTACACTTCGGGAGTCAACATTGACTCCGACCATTATCTTGTTGCAGCCAAGATCCGCATGCGATTATGCAATGCGAAGAACATACGCACAGGAATGCAACGAAAGCTAGATGTCGCTAAGCTGCAATTACAACGGACTGCCGAAGCCTACTCCGCTCAACTCTCGGTTAAGCTCAACCAACCTCTGGACTCGACGACGCCGGCGGACTTCGGGCGCATATATCCCACTCCATGCGCGCTGCCGCTGAAGAAGTCATTGGTTTCCGGCGCCCGCAACCTCGGAATCAGTGGTATGATCAGGAGTGTCGCATCGCGACAGCAGTAAAAAACGCCGCATATAGAAAAACGCTGCAGTCAGCTGCAACGCGAGCCGTGCGAGAAAACTACCGCGAAAAGATTAAGGAAGATAGGCGCCTTTTCAGACGCAAGAAAAGAGAGCAGGAAAAGCGTGAGCGTGAGGAACTAGAGGTATACCAGGGCAAGAAGGATGCACGAAAATTCTATCAACAGGTTCAGCGTCTAACCCAAGATTTCAAGCCCGGAGCATCCACTTGTAGAGACGAAAATGGAGATCTGAATACGGATACGCAGTGTGTGCTGAGATTGTGCAGACGGCACTTCTCCAATTTACTTACTGGCGACGATTCCACCAATGCCGCCCATGACGAGCGCAGTTCAGAGCTACCAATCAACGATGACGGAGTGGACGTATCACCACCTAGCCATGAAGAGGTTCGAGTTGCTATCCAACGACTCAAAAACAATAAAGCAGCGGGTGTTGACGGCCTGTCAGCTGAATTGTTTAAAACCGGCGGCGATGAATTGATAAGGCGCATGCATCAGCTCATCAGCAAAATATGGCTAGAAGAAAGCATGCCCGACGATTGGAACCTCAGCGTACTGTGCCCTATACTTAAGAAAGGAGACCCAACAATCTGCGCAAGTTATAGAGGTATCAATCTTATTTCCATTGCATATAAGGTTCTCTCAAACGTACTGTGTGAAAGATTAAAGCCAATTACAAAAACACTGATTGGACCTTATTGGTTATCACATGCATACAGGTTCAATATCATTTTATAGTTAATTAAAATGATAGTGCGCCGGTATGAATCTGAAATGACCAGTTATAAAATAAAACAATATATAAAATTAAAAAATATGTAGGACTTTCACTACTTTTCATTCTATCACCTTTTCTAAGTAAAAAATTTTTTATTATTTTTTTCGATTACCTTTTCTACTATATTCCTTCTAGTATCTATTTTTCCTACTATTTTTCTTTATTCTTACTATTTTATTTTCTCTGTGAGTTAAATATTTATTACTTTTATTTTTTAATATATATTTTTATCCTTATATCTCATTTACAACATCTTTCCATAACACTTTCTCTACTATTTTTTTGAGGGGTATTTTTTCTGGTTTCGTTTCTGTTCGCCAAGAAACAGCTAAAATACGTTTCAGAGCCTATGTATCAGGACTCTTAATATAATGAAGATTAAGTAGTGTAGACAATACAACACTTTGTTTTTATATATTCGAGAGCATAAGCCAAAACTAGATTAGTATTTCACAGAATAATTATCTTTTCCTATATTCTTATTTATAAATTTTTGGCGGGGTATTTTTACTGGTTCAGTTTTTTGTTTCATTGCCAAGAAACAACTAAAATACGTTTCAGAGCCTGTGTCTTAAAACTCTTAATATAATGAAAAATAAGTTATGTAACTAATGACTTGATTTTTATGTATTCGAGAGTATAAGCCAAACTAGACTAGTATTCCACAGAATAGTTATCTTTCTTTTCCTTTTTATTTTTAACTTTTTTGCGAGGTATTTTTTCTGGTTTAGTTTATTGTTTCATAGCCAAGAAACAATTAAAATACGTTTCAGAGCCTGTGTCTTAAAACTCTTAATATAATGAAAATTAAGTTATGTTAGCAATAACTTGGTTTTTATGTATTTGAGAGCATAAACCGGACTAGATTAGTATTTCACAGATTAGTTATCTCTTTATTCTTTTTATTTATAACTTTTTGTAAGGTATTTTTTTCTGGTTTAGTTTCTGTTTCATAACCAAGAAAAAACTAAAATACGTTTCAGAGCTTGTGTCTCAGGACTCTTAATATAATGAAGGTTTAGTTATGTGGAAAATACATTGCTTAATTTTTATGTATTTGGAAGCATAAGCTGGGACTAGATTAGTATTTCACGGAATAGTTATCCTACAGTTTTTTTCTAATAATTTCAAATAGAATTCTTCACTCACTCAACAACTTTTATATTCTTTATTTTCTTCGTTAAAATTTTTATTTTGCCTGTACTTTTCATATGTGTATCCTTTTTATATTTTTCATTAAACTTTGCCTTCTATATTTTTACTAAATATTTTTCCCTCTATACTTATATTAATATATTTTATTATATATATTTTCCTATGATTTAACCCATTACTATTAATATAACTTAAACCTATTGTTTGCATTAGCTTCTTCTCTTTATTATTGTTTATATATATCTATATTTCATTCTATTCACAATATTTCACTCTATTAATAACATTTCATTCTATTTATATCTTTATCTCAATAACAAAAAATCTCACAATCTTCTGCCAACAAAAACTCACCCAAAAATCAAAAACTCACCCACTCAACAAAAAACACCTAAAAACCCTACCAACAAAAACACTCACCTACTCAACAAAAATATCTCAAAATTATAACAAAACTACCTTACAAAAAAATACACAAGTATGAAAAAAACCTACCCTCACATAACTTGTTTTCGCTACAAACAATAAAGGCCGCCACTTTGCCAAATCAACAAAGAGACGAGATTACACGATCTCGCATTTGTATAATTTTTAACATACCAAAGTACAGTTTTTCAGTTTGTGCGTGATTTTGATTGAGTACGGTTCGCGGTTTAAAACAAGTGCTAGTTGTATTTTGTTCAAATAATAAAATTATACTGTGTGTCTCAGGACAAAAATCAGATTAATTTAAATTAATTAAAAAATAAATTTTGCATCGGCACGTTGTGCCTTTAACTAAAAAAGGAAAAAAATTCCGTAAAAATTATATTGTGATGTCTATAGATTAAATTTTATAACTTTAAAATTCTATTATGATGTCTATAGACAAAAATTTAATTAGTGTCAAGAATAAAAAATGTTAAATACATAAAAAATTTCTTTATTGCGATTCGTTAAATAAAATAAAGACAAGCAAAATCATTGCGAAAGTTGAAAAACACATGGTATGTCCTTATACTTTTATTTCTCATTTTTTAACTTTTTCTTTCTTGTCGTTACTAAAATTTTCAATGTATGTGTGCGATTGTTCAGTGTGCTCGTATGTTTGAAACTTGTCTGCATGAAAACGAATGAATGATTGTATGTTCTCGAATTGCATAAAAGCAATTAATGAGAAACTCAGGTTTTTTTTCTTCGAATAGATACAGTTTTTTCGAATGCTTAGCATTCAGTTATTAGAGGTTGCAATAGGAAATTAAAATTAGAAAATCCTTCTGATGAGCTTACTTGGCGGTAAGCGATGGAAATAAGATTGATTGATTGAAGCCAATTACAAAAACACTGATTGGACCTTATCAGTGTGGCTTTCGACCTGGTAAGTCCACCATAGACCAGATTTTCACGCTACGACAAATCCTGGAGAAAACCCACGAAAATCAAATTGACACACCATCTCTTTGTCGATTTTAAAGCTGCGTTCGATAGCCCGAGAAGGGATTGCCTATACGCAACAATGTCTGAGTTCGGCATACCTGCAAAGTTGATTAGACTTTGCAGAATGACGTTGAGCAACACACGCAGCTCTGTCAAGGTAGGAACTGACCTCTCCGAAACCTTCAATACCGAAAGAGGTTTCAGGCAAGGCGATCCACTGTCTTGCGATCTCTTTAACATCATCATCGTACGAAAGGCCGGTGTGCATCGTAATGGCACCATTTTCTACAAACGCGTCCAGCTCCTTGCGTACGCTGATGATATTGATATTGTCGGCAGAACCAAGAGAGATGTTTCCGCTGCATTCACCGCTATCAAAAAGAAATCAGTCCAAGTGGGTTTGACGATAAATGAGGGTAAAACAAAGTATATGCTGTCTACAAACAAGGGAGCGCGGCGTTTAGACTCCCACGTTTCATCCGGCAGCTATAACTTTGAAGTAGTCAAGGAGTTCGTTTACCTTGGCACCGCCATTAATACCAAAAACGAAATCAGCCTGGAGATAAAGCGAAGAACAATAATTGCTAATAGGTGCTACTATTTATTATTTATTTATTGGCAGTTCTCAGTGATACAAGATATAAAATCTCTTAACTAACACTAATCATTAAAAAGGTATGTGGCAATGAATAATATTGATACGGATAAGACTTAAAACTAAAAAAAAAAAAAAAAAAATCACGATTTTATAAAAACTAAGGAAAAGTACAAAAAATTAAAATTTATGAATATATAAAAGAAAAAATTAAAAAATTAAAACAAAAACAAAAAAAAAAAAAAAGGAATATAGTTTTAACTCAATACTATAAAAAGGACTTATTGCGTTGCTAATTTGTTGTGTGTTACAATCTAAAGAAGTCCAGAGACGTGGACCATATATGTAGAATTGCCTTTCGGAAAAGGGACTAGAGTGCCTTGCTAAGATGATATTGTTATTGCGTCACGATTGCGTAAAGCGAAGTCTTTTAAACAGATAGATGGGTTCAGCGGAAAATATTACTTTGTGAATAAACTGAAGGACTTTTATTTTGACTAGGTTTTCAAAGGTAGTGTTATTTATTTAGTATGCATATTCTGAAACATGATCGTACCTACTCAGATTGTATACATATCTAGCGATATTATTGTATGTAACCTTTAATTTTTGCTTATGAACGCAATCAGCGTTTGCAAATACTTCACAGCGGTAAAAAAGAATAGGTATTAAATAAGTTTTTGCTATAAGTAGTCTGATTTTTAAAGGCGTAAAGTATTTAGTAGACCATAAACAGCGCAACATACCATTTACTTTACCTGAGGCACGAATGTGATCGTTCCACGATAATGTATTATTAAAAATAAAACCTAAGTTCCTAACCTTGCACACATATTCAATAATCGAATTGTTAATTACAATAGTAGGAAGACTATTATAATTTATAGGTTTTTTAAAGACTATTAAACACTTAGATTTTCTTGGATTAATTTCAAGCTCATTTTCTGCGGCCCAGTTCCCAATCCGCTGGAGTTCTTGATTTAGGATATTCACACCACTACAAAGGTTAGTTTTATCACACGATAGATAAAGCTGAATATCATCAGCGTACATATGCGTGGAACATTGGTTTATTTATTTATTTATTTAATCCATCAGTTGTAATAAAAAGCCTTCTAGGCCAATAGATATATTACAAGAGTCTATAAATGTTCGAAAGAATACAAACTAAAAATGCTCGAAAGAATACAAACTAAAAGAATACAAAATAAAAACTAAAAATATAGGTAAGTGCCTAAATCAATTCCCAAACCAAAAACAATAAAAGTAACAATCCTATACCCATTTGCAGTGAGACAATCCCTTCAGTTATAAGTTTAAAAAAAAAGAATTAAACTAAGGTTATAAAGTAATTAATGAATAAAAGATAAACTGAGTTAAGTAAGAATTTATCGGTTTATAACTAAGCTAGGTGTTCAATTAACTTGCTTCTAAATGTGTTAGGCGTTAGAGAAAAGGTTCTTAAATAAATAGGTAACCTATTCCAACAACGAACTGTACGAACCACATAGGACCGTTCGAATAAAGACGACAATATTCGAGGAATAATTAATTGAGTGTTCCTAGATGAGCGGCTATAGGAAAACTTTTTTATCAGATAGCGTGGACCATTAGCAACTACAAGTTTATAGAAGAAAAACAAAATTCTAACTTTGACGAAAGTACTAAAGGAAACTTTTAAGAATTTAAGGACATAAGGAGAAATATGGTCCCGACGACGTACCCCATACACATAACGTACAATTCGGTTGACAAGAAGTTCAATTCTTTTCAAATTACCAGCAAGCGTTAAAGAAAAAACTTCAAAACAGTAGGTTATGCTAGACATTAGAAGGGCATGCCCTAGTTTATACTTGACATGAAGCGGCAAAAAGTAGCCAACGTTATACAGCTTCCTTAAAGTCAATCCAATTCTAGAACTAATAACATTAATATGCTTATCGAAGTTAAGTTTCTGATCAATGATAACTCCCAGACATTTAAGACTCAACAAAGTCAATTTTATCATTATTAAGACGTACATCAAGTAGGTCCGTTTGAAACCTAGAAGGGTTAAATTGAATACACTTAGTTTTCATCGCATTTAAGGCAAGGCAGTGTTCAGAAGCCCAAGAGGCAACATGCTGTAGATTAAAGTTGACTAAGGATTGCAGAGCATCTAAGAACTGGATTTCACCAGTGAATAACAGAAGAATATCATCAGCAAAAATAAATGGTTTGCACCGGTTTAAGTCCAAGACATTAACAAAGTCATTGGTGAAAAACATAAATAGCAGTGGACCGAGGACTGAACCTTGTGGCACACCAGACACAATATTAAGTAACCCCGAGTTATTATTATTCAATGAGACAAATTGTTTACGCTCAGATAAATAAGAAAAAATTAACTTACAAGCGGCATTAGAAAATTTAAATTGTAACTTCAGTTTTTTAATCAGCATTAAATGATTTATTTTGTCGAATGCCTTAGAAAAGTCAAGGGACACTAAGAGACTTACTTTGTTACAATTTACATTTTCTCTAATAGAGTCAGTTAGGCCAAGTAAAAGTGAAGAAGTACTATAGCCACTTCGAAAACCTGACTGACTATCATCAAGCAGGGAGAGACGATTTGTGTGCTCCAAAATCTGTATTTTAATTATGTTTTCCATAACTTTAGAGAGCCGGAAGAATACTTATAGGTCTTAAATTATCCAAGGTGATAGAGGAATTGCTTTTGGGAATAGGCACAACTTTTGCCACTTTCCAAGACAAAGGAAATTTGGATGTTGTAAGGATATTATTAACAAAGTACAGTACATGATTTAAGATCAAAGGCAGTACCATTTTTAAAAATTTTAAGGGGATATTGTCATACCCAATAGAATTCGATTTGACTCTACAAAACGCTACTGCAAGCTCATTCTCATTAATATTTCTAAAATAAAAAGAACCGTCAACATCAGTGTATTCATTAATATTGATAGGAGAAAGATTGTTTATTGTTTGGTGGTTAATAAAGTAATGATTAATAGAATCAACATCCACATCATCAAGAGACACACTTTTATTTAGGCAGCCATAGTTTCTTAAATTATTCCAAATTTGTTTGCAATTGTTATTCTGGAAAATTCGCGATCCAATGTTTCTTTTTATTTTCCTGTAAGTATATTTTAGACGATTCCTATATTTACAGAAGGTTTTCCAATTATATTCAGATTTATCTAATGTAAATGCTTTGAACGCAAGATCACGCAATGATTTCGCATATCTAATTTCCCTAGAGTCAAATTCAACCACGTTTTTATTCTTAACTTTAAACCGTGCAACTGGAACCAAATCCAAAGCCTCAGCTAAGATAGAGTTTAAAAATACGAGTTGCGCATCAACATCATTAGAGGAATACATATCACTAAAGTCAGCACTAGATAGAAAGGAGTTAATATTATCAAGATTCAACGCATTGAAGTTACGGTATTCAACAAATTCATCTTCTTGAATGCAAGGGAAGTCAAACGAAGTATAAATGAAAGCATGGTGAGAGATGGCAGCAGAGTACATTTGTCCAGAAAGCATAACTTTACAAGGATCACTTATCAAAAAATAGTCGATAAGTGACGTTGAATTATGATGAACATCATAATGAGTAGGTAGTGAATTGTGCACACTAGACAAATTACAACGAAGACACATGGAACGCAGACTAGCAGATTTTAATATGTCAAAGACATTGTGATTGAAGTCACCAACCACAATTACATTCGAATACCTAACAAACAGGTCGCCTAACAATCCTTCAAAAGAGGCAATATCACCACGAGGTAAATAAACAACTCCAAGCAGAATTCTATGAGAGTGTAGACACAACTCAACGAAAAGAGACTCACAGACACCGTATTCCTGTGGACTAGTGACCACCTTGAACTTAATTTTTTTGGTTATGAAAAGGCACACACCACCACCCCTAGCATTGGGGCGATCATTTCTACACACATAATAACCAGGGATATCAATAGCACTATTCGAAATATGGGGCTTAAGCCGGGTTTCTGTAAAAGCAACAACATCCAGAAAGCAGCCACTAAGAATACCTCTGATTTCGTCTAGCTTTGATAAAGCAAAAGAAGGTCTGATGCTTTGACAGTTGACATGACCAACATTGAAGTTGGACTTGTTCACACAAAGTTTAGATTGAAGAATGGAATTGTCACTAATAACGGGTCCTAAATTAAAGCTAGGAGGGTTCATAAATTGAGAAAAAGTAAGGGAGTCGATTATAGGCACAATAAAGTAAAGCTAAACTTAAAATACGATTACTTAAAAATAATATCGCAAATGGACATATTACAAAAAAATCAAATTTCATTGAAATACGTATCACGACTTATTCATTGGTCGAAAAATACTAAAAAGATATAATACTACAAAATATTTGAGCAAAATTAAAAAAAAAGAAAAATAACTATAAAAGAAAGTATAAGATGGGATAAAAACGAAATGCAAGATTTTAAATTCAAAGTAAAAAAATTGTAGAAAAGGTGATTATAGAATAAAGTTATACAAGTTTTTAAATTAAAAGTAAAAAAAAATTCAGATAGTAACTTGACATAGAAGAAGAAAATGATTTATGATTAATGATGGGTAACGAGACAGCCTTACTCCACCATGGATTCATCCTGTGCCCAGCTTATAACAATTCCAGCAAAAAAGGCAAGTGAGCAGCATCAAAAAATTCATTATACCAATCTGGATTCATCCTGTGCCAACGTTCCAGCTGGTACAAAAACTGGCAAATGAGCAGCATCAAAAATTGAACAAATCTCCTTAAGTCTGAATGTTTTGATACTACCATCAAGCATGGTGATTCTCGATAGAGGGAAATCTTTGTTAAGTATTTTAAATTGTTTGATTTTCTTTTCGTTCAAGAGCTTCCTACATGTGAAGTTTAGTTTACTAGCCGCCGGCGTGAAATGGTCATTAACATAGACCCGAGATTGCAGATCACCACCTAAGATGTCACATAGTTTTAAGTTCCGCTTCTTAAAATACTTTTTAGGATAGACGGTTAGGATAGACGGAAAGTCATTTACATAAATAGAAAACAGAAAGGGTCCCAAAACCGACCCTGAGGAACACCTTTTTTAACTCGAACAAAGTCAGAGGACGAATCACCAGAACAAACACACTGAAAACGATCGCACAGATATGACCAAATAAATTTTATCGCTGGTTGAGAAAATCCATACCTATTTTTGAGTTTATGGCAGAATATTAGCTGATTTATAGAGTTGAAAGCTTTTGAGCAATCTAAGAGAACCAGGAAAGTAGGTTTGTTCGCTTCAATATTTTGGCGAATAGTTTCAGAAACATCTGTAACTGCAGTTGTACAGCTACATTTTGGTCTAAATCCAGACTGTCTGTCCGTAAGTAGCCGATTAATAGTAAAATATGAGCTCATTTGCTTATAAACAAGGTTTTCAAGTGCTTTTGAAAGAAATGGTAATATAGCAATAGGGCGAAATTCATCGCAAGTGCTTTTGAAAGAAATGGTAATATAGCAATAGGGCGAAATTCATCGCCCGATTTAGGGATTGGAATTATTTTGGCCAATTTCCATTTTTTGGGAAACACGGATTTAGTTAAAATTGTATTAAATATGTGTGTAATAACAGGTACGAGTTTAGGTAAAAACAATTTAAGAAACTTTGGAGTAATACCATCAATGCCTGTCGAATTGGACTTTACAGAAATCAGACTAGAGAGCACTTCACTTTTAGAAAGACACATAAAACTAAAACTAGATGTAGATATTGCACTTCCGGAAGGATTATCACAGAAAGAATTCATGTCAGACTCGATTATATCACAGATGGGTTGCCTTTTTAGCTCTATATTATCACAGCTTTGGTTTCCTACAAAATTATTATTGAGGATATTGAGATCAGCGTTTACTTTGTCAGTACAAGTCTTATTTAGGCCAATTTCTCTAATAGTTCGCCAAGTGGCTTTACTGTTAGCAGAATTTGAAAATTTTTCGAAAAAATGCTGTGATTTGGCTTGTCTTATAGCACTGACAGCTTGTTTGCGCAAATTAGAAATGGCTTCAAAGTGCGCTGACGTTCTATATCTTTTCCATTTAAAGTAGGCTAGGTTACGCATTTGAATGAGGAACCAACATAGTGATTAAACCAGGGCCGACTTGAATTCCTTACAAGCTTAGTTTTTAGTGGCACATGTGTTTCAAAAAGGTTTAAAAGATTGTTGTTTAAAAAATCCACTTGGTCATCTGCTGATATCATAGAAAATATTCTTTGCCAGTCTACTCTGTCAAAGTCTGTGTCAAGTAGTTGAAATTGTATGTTTCTAAAGTCTCGGTATGTCATTATATTGTCAGCTGAGTGTTGAAAGAGGTCGAAAATAAGAAAATTAAATCATGGTGAGAAAATAGAGGAACAGAAAGTTGATTATAAAACAAAACATGGCTTTTGTCACTTACAAAGAAAACGTCTAGAAGCGTGCTGGAAGTAGACGTAAAGTGTGCCGCAGTTGACTCATTTACTGCGTAGAGTCCAAGAGTATTAAACTTGCTTTTTATGGTGTTTTCGGTGAGCAGATCGCTATTTAAATCTCCAGCAATAATTACTTTTGCGTATCTTATGGATAGATTTTCGATAATATCAACGAGAGGAGTTACGTCAATCCGCTTATTAGGCCTGTAAGCTGCACCTATCAGAGATTTTTCGTTAGTGGTTACTACTTCCAAAAATAAGTATTCCATAGTGGAGTTTTCATAATTTTTTAGGACAATTTTACAATTAATGTTAGCCTTCACAAATATAGCAACTCCACCTCCGTAACTTTGACGGTCGGAGCGATAAACACGATATCCCCGCAAAGCAATAAATGAGTCAAGTAGGCCATAACTTAAACCATGTTTCAGAAATGCACACGATATCAACAACTGAGTTCTCAAATATTTGCCTAAACTCATCTATCTTGCAATAAAGACTTTGCGAATTCAAATGACATATATTTAACCCCTGCTTTTGCTTAGGGAATATTCTCAACATAGTTCGAATATTGTCTCTGGAATTTCTCGGGTTATTTAAATTCAGAAACATTAACAAAAATATTTGAAAATGACCTACCAACGCAACTAAAGGAATTCATACACATTAAACAACAATTATCGACATGGCATCCCTGTACATAAATAAAGATTATTACAAAATAACATACATAAATATTTATAATAATAATTATTATATTAACTATTTATAATAACAGCCTCTTGATCACGAAAAAGTTGTATGTTAGTATTGTCATTTAAATTATTTAGCATATTAATACAGGTCACCTCAACTGGATGGTCTCCCTGTTGACGCTTGATGAACACGCAACCACGCATAGTGAAGACGGCCCACAATTGTTTATTTCTTTTGAGACGAATCGCAGCATTGAGTAATTGTTTTTTGTTTTGGTCAAGCATTCGTTTAAGTAAATAGGAGTATTTGAATCAAAGCCAGCATGATTCAATAGAAGAGTGTTATTGTTTTGTTTACGATTTATTTAGCAGCTGCCTTTAGAACAGCTGTTTTGTCCGTTGTGCTTTGAAGTTTAACAATTATGCCAGCATCAGTTGTAACTGTGTTGTTTATGTTTTTTATACGAAATATGCTCCTTATATTTATGTTTGGGCTAATAATAGTAGTGCAAAGCTTACAGAATATATCATTTAGGTTTTCATTATCGCTTTGTGGTATGCCTCTGATTATTATGTCAGATGCAATCGAATTTTCTTCAACCTTAGACAACTGCAGGTGAATTTCACGTACTTCTTTGCGAGATGCCTCCAGCTCAAGCAATTGATCTTTAAGCTGGGCTAGCTGAGCTTGCTGACCGCTGCTACAATGTAAAGCTTTAGCATCTTCAATATCTTCAATATCTTTAACTCTCTGTGGGAGTGAATTTAAGTTTGAGCACATCTTCTCGACTTCTTCAACACGTTTCTCAAATTAGTGCAGAGTTGTTTTTAAATTAGTAATTTCCGCTGATGTTTCACTCAGTTTCTGCATGACTCGATCTTCAGAAATTGTTATTGCAGATCTAAACTCCGATATGATGCTCTCCTTCTGCTTTTCCATTTTCGTTTCCAACTCCTTTTGCGACTGCTGCACGATGGAAACAATCGATGACTCAGAACGCCGAGACATAGAAAGCACTTGAAGAGAAGTGCTAGGTGAAGAAACTGGTTTTTGTGCATATTTTGTTCTTGTATTCATAGTTGTTATTAGTTAGTTTATGTATGTATGTAGTTTGTACTTAGTGAATTGTTTTTTTTTTTTTTTTTTTTTAAGCGAATTTTTTAGAGCACATTAATAATAAATTATCTTCACTTTTGATTAGAATTTAGTCTTGTACTTATTTCATTAAATTTCATTGAATTGTTTATTTTTACCTGGCTTGTTTTCAGTATTAATTAATGCACACAATTTTAATACTCGGTTTTAATTGCGGCAAGACAAGAGATTATCTATCAACAACTTTTACCTAAGCGTTGAACTGGCTATTTAATGTAACATGCTAAACCACTAATAATTGTACGAGATAAACACATTATCTAAACTTGTTCATAAATTAGTTTTATGTTAACTTTTTCCTTATATTTATTGCACTCGGCACAAAGTAATTCGTTAGTCCACGCTTCGGTCTGTTATTGCCTTTTGTCCTACTCGTCGGCCAGTTTACGAGCCCCTACGGGCTCAGTAAGCAACTAAGTTCCAGAACCCTCTCTCGATCGACAAAACTAACACTCTACAAGACGCTCGTTCTACCTGTGCTGCTTTATGGCGCTGAGGCATGGGTAGTTTCGCAAACTGACGCAGCCACTCTGGGGGTGTTCGAGAGAAAAGTTCTTCGCAAAATCTTCGGTCCTGTTCGAGTCGGCGATGACTATCGCATCCGAATGAATCAGAGCTGTATGAGCTCTACGATGACATTGACGTAGTTCGGCGTATAACTGTGCAGCGACTACGCTGGCTGGGTCATATCCATCGTATGGACGACGAAGCTCCAGCGAAAAAGGTGCTCGAGGCGAGGGTCGCTGGTCAACGACGACGAGGGAGACCATGCCTGCGATGGATGGACCACGCGCGTTGCCCTCGCAATCAATGTCCAATTAGAAGCGTTCGAGAAACGTTAATTTTGAAGTGACAGTAGAAAAGTAAACAAACTCAAATATTGACGTGTATTAATTTGTTTCAGAAATGAGAAATAATATCAGCAAATCTATACTTGCTGGTTTGGCTAAATATTTAGCCCTAGAAGAGTTAAAAAATCATAGAACCTGGCGAAGAAGGAGATGGTGAAAAACTTTCAAAATGATGAAGTGCGACGATTCGGAGATGTTTGCTAAGTCAACAAGAATAAGCGTTGCTCATTTTGATAACCTTTTAAACTTTGTTGCACATCGATTAGAAAAAAAACATCAGCGCAGAAACCAATTTATTATGCATATCGATTGGCACTGACTTGAATGTGGATTTTTTTTCTATATTACTATTATTTAAATTTGTGTTTTTGAAGAAAATTGTTATGCGCCCAAATTATTTATTTTTTTTAAATTGAATTTTTTTATGTCAGCTCGTCATCGCATGCGTCGTTTTTCAAATTTTTGAAAATGCCTCGCACCATACAATCGCATCGCAAGTCATTGTAGATTGTTACATAAATACTCTGCTTATGAAAATGCTTTGACAGCTCATGCGAGATTTTTACGTTGTCTCGCAACGCACTCTCGCTCTATTGTACTTCAGGCTTAATGCTACATACGACTTAAAAAAAAACCAAGGCTATATTATTTTTTGAATGTATTGAACTTTCTGTTTTATTTATTTATTTAGCTTATTTTATTGTAAATTTCGTAATTGCTTTTTGCTTTCATATTTTCTAAAAAGTATACTAAGTGGCGGCCGTGGCGTAGTGGGTAGTGTGTGACTCTTACTCCAGAGAACCCAGGTTCGAATCCTCCACTTAACACAAGATGTTTTTTCAATTGAATTAATTTTTCTGTCCGGCCGTCACCTCTCTGCAGACAATGGCAAACCTTGGAGTAGAAACTGCTATCAAAAGCTTCTTGAGAACATTAGCTGTTCGGAGTTGGCATAAAACATGTAGGTCCAGATCTCGATCTTTTGTGTTCAAACATTTCCCTACACACACACAAAACAATTGATTACAAGAAGCTCGGTCAAAGACCTTTCAAGGGCTGAAATTGCCATTTCGTTTTTTTTTTTTTATTTGCGTGTGATTTTCGTGGTTATTTTAAAAGTACGTAGGATTTTTTTAGTTACTATCGATTTTTTTTGTCAATTTTGTACCATGGGAATTTCCGTGGTTAACCCTAGAGTACTAATCTACGTAAAATTTACTCACTCCTCGTAAAAAAACGATCATATCTCCGAAGTTACAATTAAAATGCGCTCGCGCTCTCTGAAGTGCTTGCTTTGAATATTTTTCTTTCATTCGCACTGAATATCTGTGGCAGGTCAGTTCGTTGTCGGAGCATACAACATACAACCGAGCCATTTTTCTAGTAAAATCACCACCAATGAAAAAAATAACACCGTAAATACTAAACATGAGTAAAATTTACTCCAATGTCATATGTAAAATATTATAATAGTACTCAAATGATTTTTCTGTTTTGAGTATATAAAATGATAAAAAATAGTTATATTAATAAATATGTGCAATTTCCTATTTATTGAAACGTGATAATTTTTGGTTTTATTAAAAAAGAGCAAGTGAGTAAATTTTACTCATGTTTAGTATTAACGTACAGCAAAATATGATTAGTATTCTAGGGTTAATTGTTGCTATTGTGGGGAAAAGGTATTTTATGTGGGAGTTTGAGGTGGCGATTGTGCCTTTTTTTTCTCTCCATACTTTTCTCTCCAAATACATATTTAGAAAAAAAAAACAAAAAGGGGCGTGGGCCCTAAAGTAAAATGATTACAACTTATTTTTGGGAAATTTACTATTCCGAATCAAATTCGTAGTAGGCAGTTGTCCTAGGAAAAAATACGAGGGAGTTTTTATTCATAAGAATGAAAATATTCTTTTTTTTTCTATATGTAGTGAACCGGCATACTGTACGCATTCCAAGATATAAATATATGTTCTTATGATATACATATTTTCATGATATATATAGACTTTTATTATTTATGTATGATATACCAAATATACATATCCTAAAACTTTGTGATATATGTATGTATATACAAGCCATATATATAAATATTGGGCAAAATTGATGAACAGGAATTAATATAATGATGTCAATAAATTTGTGTATTGGAGTAGATTTACATTGTTTGGTTTTAAATATATTAGTAGACATGTAAAGTTAATTTGTACTTTTCACATACTTCACACGAATATATTTGGACATCAATGCGATTTAAAACCCATATACATATATATTAACATTTACTCACGTCATGGAATAGAATATACTATACTTTTAATACACGATATTTTCAATAAAGGGTCTTGACTAGCCCGTCATAAAACCCATAAATTCCTTAGAAAATGTTCATATTTTTAACATATATTTGCCAGTTATTGGATTTCAATGATACAGTTTTATATTAAATGACTTACCATTTCAAATTATTAACAAATTATTAAAAGAAAGCCAACCAACACGAAAGAAATCGGCACAAGAAATATTTTTAAAAAATGATTCACATATAGTTAGTCATTACCAGTGCTGCCAAATTCATTACACAACAAGATATATAAAATGGTGTTTACACTAAAAAGTAATGTTATGACCATGGTATAATGACTTACAAGGTAGGAGTGACAGTTTTGTTGCCGATTTGAAGTTGTCAAAAACACATCGAAAAAGAGAAAACGAAGAAGCAGCAAAACAGATGACAAGTTAAACTTTGTATTGATTTGACAACTTCTGATCTCGGCTCATGATAAAAAAGGTAGTTGTCAAGGCTACCTTGTAAATTATTGTATCATGGTTATGACAATTGCAATCCATTACAGGCCGTCTTCACAAGCAATAGTTTATATCCATGGAGCACCTAACAAGGCAGTAGTGGGAGTTCTTTTCGTGATTATAGGTTGTCAAAATGGTACAAAAAAGAAAACAACAAAGTAGAAAAAAAATAAAAAAAGATCAATATACAGGTTTGTGTGAATATAACCTGCTGTCACTACCACCTTGTTAGTTGCTTCATGGTTTATATCTTGATATTTATGTCAGACGACATATTGCGAATGGAGACCGCTCATTGCTAGCCCGGCGTCTCCACAAGCAATCAATTATTGCCGATCAGCTTATTTAATTATTTATTTATTTACATACATGGACAATGATCCTTACAGACTAATTAATAATGAATATAAGACTAAATTTCTATTTAATAATAAATTAATTGTATTTTTAAAGGCATATCTAGGCATAGAGAAATCAAGCAAGTTAGTGTTATACAACTGGTTTAAAGCAATAAGAACTCTATTTATCGGCTCATTAATGGCATTATTCGTTCTATGACAGTTAATGTAAAAATTGTTACTATTTCTGAGCGATGTTTGAGGAACATTAAACGATATCAGTGCAAGCAAATACTCACAGATAATATTTCCGTTTGTTAAATCATAAATAAACATAAGACTTTGCACAAGTCTTCTATCTTCAAGAGATGATAGACCAATGAGCAAACGACGTGTCCTATATGAAGGAAGTGGTTCAGTTAAATTTAATGAACGTAAAGCAAACCTCAAAATCGTTTTTGAACTTTTTCCAATCTGTTAATATGTACAGAATAAAACGGGCCCCAGATGAAAGAAGCGTATTCAAGAGTTGATCTAACAAAAGACATATATAAAGTTTTTAGCGTGTAAGGGTTAACAAATCCTACACTATTGAGCCTAAAAAACTAAAAGAGAATATGCTTTGGGGATAGTATGATTAAAATGAGAACTAAAACTTCGGCCTGAATCAAAAATTGCACCCAAGTCTCGAATTTCTAATAGTCTAATTAATTTAGAATTATCAAATGCGTAATCAAATAAAACTGGGGAATGTAGTTTATAATATGAAAAAATGTAACGTTTACCGAGATTAAGCGATAGTTTGTTCACTTTGAACCAAGAAAAAACATTATTTAGATCGGACTGAAGACTAGTAGCATCCAAATAACTTCCAACTTTATGGAAAACCTTAGCATCATCAGCATAGAGGAGAAATTGAGCAACATTTCGAGATGTCATTAATAAAAATTACAAAGAGTAAGGGCCCAAGAATACTGCCTTGGGGAACCCCTGACATAGCTAAAAATGAGGATACTTACATTGTCAATGACCACATACGACATTCTATTAGATATGTTTAAAATTAGAATTAAAGCTAATCTTAGCAAGTTTAAGCAATAGAACATCATTAGGTAATTTATCAAAAGCCTTTGAAATATCAGAGTAAATGGCATCAAGTTGATATAGATCTTCGACAGTAGTAATGCAGTAGTTTGTAAAAATACTAAGGTTGGTTGTAGTTGACCTACTAGAGACAAGCCCATGCTGGTTGGGACAGATTGAATTTTTTATGGCAAAGTACATTTTATCCTTAACGGTTTTTTCAAACAGTTTTGAGATATTTGTTAACTTTGAGATGGGTCTATAGTTTAGAACATCATGCATATTGCCAGCTTTGAAGACAGGAGTAATAAGCGAAACTTTCCATTTATCAATGAAAACACCAGAGCTAAGAGATTTATTGAAAATCATACAAACTGCTAGAGATAAAGAGTTAGTGCATTACTTACTTACTTACTTACTTAGGTCGTCGTAACAACCCGTGTCCGGGTTTTGGCCGACCTCATCAGCTCTCGCCAGGCGCCTCTGCTTTGCGCGCGCCTTCTCCAATCGGATACTCCAAGTGCGGTTAGGGCTTCCTCAGCCTGGTCCATCCATCGGAGTCATGGTCTCCCTCGTCGTCGTTGACCAGCGACCCAGCCAGCGACAAAAAAACATTTATACCATCATTTAGATAGATACATCATTTTTAACAGAGTTTTTCAGTGAATCAATAGAAACTTTAACATAAGACGGGGTAATGACTAAATTACCAAAGTATAAGCACGAGTCAACATTGTCAACAACATGAGAGTTTGCAGGAGCCAAAGTATTTTCAAAGTAAGATTTAAAATAATCAGCGAACAATTTAGCTGTATCATTAACGGAGTAGGATATTCTACCATTAAAAGACATTGTGGACGGAATATTAGAAGAATTTGTTTTGGATTGAATATAAGCCCAAAACGACTTTGGATCAGATTGGATATGACTTTCAATGCTGAGAACATATTGTTTGTATAGAAATTTATTTAAAAAATTAAATTTACGCGAATAGTGCAAATATTTTACTTTACAGTCAAGATTATCAGTACTTCTAAATACATTGAAAAATGTATTGCGTAAGTTTTATAGTTTTTTTAAGCCCCTGGTATACCATGGCAGCTTATGTATTATTTTCCTTACAGGAACATTATTAGAAAAAATATTGGTTATGTTTATTAAAAGGATATCATAGCAACTAGAAGCATTTAAGCTACCAAAAAGTGTTGGCCAATCAATGTCATTGAGCCGATTAATTGTCACAAAATTGCAGTTTTTGAAGTCATAATATTGTTTTTCAAACTTAGTTATGCTAAAGAATTTATAAAATTTAATATTAAAAGCAAGCACTGAGTGATTGATAAATGCTGGATTCAGAAATAGTAAATAGATAATTTATTAAAAATAGCATTAACTTGAACCAGATCCAAGCTGAAAAAACTATCAATAATATAAATTTCATGAACTTGGTTAACTGTTGTTGGTATATATACATTATCATCAGATGAAAAAGTCCAATTCAAAATTTTTTTTTTTTTTATACTTAACCAGCATACAGGGGATGCCCCCTATAAATGCGAAAGCATTGTATTGATTCGGAAGAAGGGTGATAGTTAGTTGGAGGGTGGAAAGATGGAGTAGTGTCAGTGAAGATTTGATTTAAATTTACACAGATTAAAACTGCCGGGAAACACGATCGCAGGGAGATTGTTCCACAATTTTACTGAGCGACCGAAGAACGAATTATCTCGGTAATGCGATGTTCTATTGGGCAAAGTTGCAATGGTAAAGGGATGGGCTTAGAGAGCAGCCCGAGTGGACCTAGGAAACACACGAGCTGGTGGCGTCAGGCCATGTATCTCCCTTGAACACTTCCCATGGTAGTACCTGTACAGAAGGCTTAGGCAACCAACATTACGACGATGCCCAAGAGAGTTGAGAGAAGATGAAATATTTTCATCCCCTATCAAATATATCGCACGTCGTTGAATCCGGTCCAGAAGCTCCAAATGTGATCTTGAAGCCCCTGCCCAAATGTGCGAATAAATTACTGAGATAAAAGTCTCCAACGACACAAAAATTATCACAGCCAGAATTCGAGGATAGTGATAATATATTGTTGACATGAGCAGTATATATTTGTAACAATTCTGTGGCGACAAGGAATAACGACTAAACTCAAAATATCGTAAAAAACGATATTTTAATTGCACTAACTATGGCATTTTTTCTGAAATATATGAACCGTCAAACCAACAAAATATGTGCAGACATAAGTGGTTATCTATTCTGTGCAAAAAATGGATTTCTAAATCCTTCGAAAGATTGGCAATAAAGGAAGTATCTCATATCTCTTTTTTACGGTATTTTGAGTTTAGTTGTTATTCCTTGTGACCACAGAATTTTACCTTTAGCAAGTTGGATGAAAATATACAACTGATCCAGCAACCCATGCAAAGTGTTAATATCGCACAGCGAGGAACATAGTTTTTTTCCGAACAATTATCGCAACACCACCACCTCTGGTACATCCAGTTAGAGCAGTGCAGCGATCTTAGTGATACACTTGAAATACAGACGGATCAGCAATTTCCTCATCAAGAAAGTCACCATTAAGCCATGTTTCGACAAGTATCAACACGTGGTATTCACTTTCAGTACAACAAGAATGCACAGAATTTAATTTAGTACGCATGCCCGATATATTTTGATAGTAAAATTTAATTGGCTTTTTATTGCTGGTGAAGATGTTGATGCCGCTGTTACTACTACGCTGTATCACACTACAATCGTGATACATATTGTTGTTGCTAATGTTGATGATGTTGTTTTGGTTGTAGTCGTTGTTGTTGTTTTTGTTATAGTCAAAGACAATGAAGCTGACAATGATAGTGAAGTTAGTGATAATGATAATAAGGATACTTATGGTGATGATGATGACACTATTGATATTGTTGTCGGCGTTGATATTGTAGATGTCAATAATAATGATAAAGATGATGATGGCGATGATAATGGTGGTAATGATGACGTAACTGCTGCTTGTGAAATTGTTGTTGTTGTATTTTTTATTGTTGCCGGTTTTATTGTTGTTGGAGATGATGATATTGATGACGACGACAACGACGATGATGATGACGATGATGATGATGAGGGTGAAGATGATGGTGATGACGACGAATTTAAAGAAAATAACGATATTGATGATGAAACCGTTTCAGTTAAGGTTAGCAGTGATGAGATGAAATATAACGCTTTGGTTATTGTAGTAGTTGTTATTATTGAGAAGGATGTTCAACGGTAGTTAAGGATAGCCATGGTTTAGGTGACACAGTTGAATACGGCGTTTTGGTGCAGCTCATTAGTTTTTTGACCAATTAGTTGATGTATTGGTGGTACTCTGACCTTCCTCTGAAATTATCTTAGATCGTGGAATGAACTCGTGGACGATTGTTCCTCTTGGCCAGAAATCTTTGGTCATCATCTGCGTATAGTCCAGATCCGAGACATTGAGTTTGAACGATGCAATGTCTCTTTGGAGTTTAAAAGTTAGCTTAAGACAAGTGGGTGTAGATACTAATCTCGGAAGCTTTTTACGAATGTATGCTAGGACGTTTTCTACCGTTGTAGCAGTAGCGAGTCTCGATATAAATAAAGATTTCCGAGGCACTCGTGGTACGACGATTTACTTAGCTGAAGAAATTTCAGGATGAGTCACTCTTAAAGGCCGGTTTGCATTCGAGCTATTTGATGAGGAAGAAGTGGTAAGGTCTATGTTGAGTACATTGAGATCTGGCGGTGAAGGTGGTGGCAGCAGCGAATGAGAGATAACAGGCATCAAGTTATCTGTAGTAAACTGGGTGACAGGAGTTAATATAGCTCGACTCGTCGAAGTGTTGATTGTTTGAGATTGAGATGTTAGAGCTATATTACAATTGTTTGGTGTAATAGAGGACACTTGTTGAGAATTTCCTTGGTTAGAAATTTGCGATTCATCGATGACCTCAGCATGAGCATGAGATATCGAAGACAGTGTAGCAGGTGAATGAGGCTTATTAGTAGTTGGTGTAGTAGGCTCATTTGACGCACATGCAAGAGGCATATGGTTTGCATTTGATGAATTGTCGAGCGGCGGAACATGATGTGATTTCCTTGCTGCCCTGAAACGCGTAGATATGCCAACATTTGCTGACTGTGCGGATGACGCTTCAGATGTTACTGACTACGCAGCAGAGGCGAGATGATTTAATGACTCTAGGTCATCACTCATCGCAATAAGCAACGTGTTCAAACGAGCGAAATCTTTAATGATTTGTCTTGATGAGGCTTGTAGGTCTACGAATCTTGCCAAAAACATTTTAGTAGAAATCTTTCGGCAGTGATTGCAGAACCATTGCAACCCATTGCTTTCAGGGCACCTCAGCGCATCGCCAACTTTTGCATTAAGATTAATGCATTTTAAGTCAAACAGCTTCATACATACACTGCAAGAAATAAAGTTGTCGTACTTACTCCATTTGGATTTACATAATTCACAGGCTGCGACCATTTGAGGTTATAGCAGCCACAAAGGAATTATGCGGAGTAATAAGCAACTTGTGTGTTAAAATTGGTGTTAATTTGGTGACAAACGGTGACAAAATATATCAACTTTATTTTATTAGTAAAATGAAGCACTAAAAACTATACTTTCGCAATTAAATGTGAAAAATTTTACTAAAAACACGGCAAAAGAAAAAAAGCAAGTTGTTGCAGAATAGAGTTGCCAGATGACATGACAGATATGAATCATATCAAAACTGTGTTTCCGTACACATTTTCCAGTAAAAGTCGAGAAAAGTTCAATGTGAGAGAGTAAAATTAAATTTGAGAATAGTGTCAAAAGTACGGAAACGTTTTCTAGCTAGTTTCAAGCACGAAAACAGCTGATTGCCTATCAAATGTAAGCAGTGACAATTTTAACTTTTTACAAACGCAAACGACGCCAATTTTAACTTGATATTTGATGTTTATTTATATGTATTAATATTTATTGATATTTTACAAATTGTAAATTTGTGTTTTATCGCACAACATAACCAAACAACGAACGACAATTTGACATTTGCTTGATGCTTATTTTTCTTGATGCTTGTTCTTATGCAGCTGAAACAAATTTCTTCTAGCACACTTCGATCAACTTTCGAGCTCGAGAGAGCGATTTTGTGCTTGTTCTTCTAGCTAGAAAAAGTACGGAAACACGTTCTAGCACATTGCAAGTTACTACAATTGAGTACGGAAACAGACCTAGTATTGTCTGTGAGCCTTTCAAATCTTGACATAAGCATTTGTGAGATGGCGTCAAATAAGAATATTCCCTGCATTGAAGCGCTGAGAAAAATTAAAAAAGTTTCTGAAGAACAAAAAAAGGGAAAAAACACAAATTTTGGATCAACCCGTTTGTATTACAAAGAGGACCTCACGATTTGGAAACAAATTTCTTAAAAGACATTTTATGGAAAGATGGGCAGGAACAACTTTTGCAGGATGTCCATTGACCAATTTGATGAGATTCTTTCAAAGGTAAATTAATATTATGATGTTAACTCTTGATAAACATTGACGAATATAATATTTTAGGTGGATACGAGAATAGCAAAATGTGATACAAGGATGAGGCGTGCAATTACTCCAAGAGTTACACTTGCTATAACATTGCTTTACATAGCTACTGGAGATTCGTTTCGGTCTTTGGAATTCTTGACCCACATATCTCGGAAAACAAAAAGCAAATTTTTGCCGGAAGTTTTTGCTGTTCTTGAGGACGAATACATAAAAGTGAGTTTCGCTTTTTTTTTTCAATAACGGAACATTTGGAACATTTGCGTTACCGTGATCTATACTGTGTGCAATTTTGGTAACGATATCTTTTTTAATTTTTCCGGGAGAGTAGAATTTGTGATTCATTAACCTAAATGTATTTCCAAGAAAATTATATATCGATAATCTCAAGTTTTTTCTGTACTTGATGTTTTATCCATATTTTGAAAATGATGTATTAATTTTCTTTGTCCGTTCAAAAACATAAAATGCTTCTCCTGAAAAATCTAGCCTTTTGAGATATGACGCTATTGTATAAAACAAGCGATATGTAAGAACATAGTTATTAATAATAATGTTCTTTAGATATCTACGAAAGAAAATGAGTGGCTTCATGTGGCTAACGATTTCGAGACTATTTGGCAATTTCCGCATACTTTGGGTGCAATCGACGGAAAGCATGTCCGAATAAAAGCGCCACCCCATTCTGGCTCAGATTTTTATAATTATAAGGGCTTTTTTAGCATTATTTTGCTTGAAGTGGTGGATGCACACAATGGCTTCATTTACGTTGATGTAGGAGTAAATAGAAGAGCATCTGACGTTATGGCTTTCAAAAATAGCTCTTGATATGGTGTGTTGACGAGCGGTCAATTAAATTTTCCCGCTGATAAGCCTCTTAAGGAACAAATTTGCAAAACACCGTTTGAAGCGCTGACATAATAGCATAATTAATAATTACATAATTATTTAACGCGGAAACTGATTCAGCCTCTAAATTTCTAACATGAAAACTCTCGCCAGATTCTTCCATCTACCATTTCATCAATACCACCTCAAGAGCATGATACATAAAAATATGCAAGTACTATTAGAGATAATATAGGTAAATATTGTATTACCGCTGGAGATGTTCCGTTTCAATGGATTAAAATAAAAAACAAAGTGCAAAATAAAAAATGTTTATTATTTCATTACTTCTTTTCAAGTGATATTTAAATAAATATTAGATTTGATATTAAAATTATACATATGATTTTTAAATAATTGAATAGATTCATGGTTCATGGAGGAATGAGAGGATTTCCAGTGGTTGTATTAAAAAAGGTAAGGTGAGCATTTAAGGGTTGGAAATATACACTTTTTTAAGATTATCAGTCATTCAAATCTTGCATTGCTAAAAGTGTTAGGCAAGAAACTCACTGCGACAACACAGTTTCAAAACGAATTTTCAACAAATTAGATTAAATGGGTGTGGGCTCACTGTGTTTTAAGACAAAGACTAAATTTCAAACGAAATAAAACTGCTTTGAAACTATTTTGTCGCACTGAGTTGTAGAAGTGTAGTGTGTCGCACTAGGTGTAGAAAAAAATTGTATCTTGCACTAGAAACTTATTTCTGCTTCGCTCAAAGCCATTTGTACAATATCCTGCTCACTATCCCTATTTGACTGTTGTTGAAGTACTGCTAAATGTTCAATAACTTTTCTTGTCACGATACAATGAATTTCGGACATAGTTTCAGCCACTGTAATTAGTGGCAATTGTTCCAACTGCTTGGCTATTGCTTTTGCAAAGAATGTGAAGACATTCTCAACTTCAGGTTTCGTTGCAGATGAAACAATAGCTTCGATAACTTTGTCAAATTTGGCATCATTGCTTGACCCTCGGCTACGACGTCGTCGTGACATCGACGAAGTTGACGCTGACGATGACGGAAGACATGAAGATGTTGATGGTGTTGGTGATGGCATGGATGATTGTGATGATCTAGCTGAAGGTATAGGCATAGTTGATTGTGATGGCATTGATTTTTCTGTAAATGTTTCATTCATTGCGTCCTCTTCCAGGCATTTAAGGGCCACATTTGTCTGTTATAAATATAAAAAACTTGAGCAGTTAAAGCAACAATTTAATTTCTTTATCAAATTTTAGTTATGCAACAATGAAACTTCCAAGCTTACACTGTTAATGTTGCTTGAAGTTTTACGTAAAACAGCGACGGAGTCTAGAAAGCACATCTCCGAGAAGTAAAATAAATGCGATTCATATAACGCGTTCGCTGATGAGCCCGATTTTTTAAAGTTGTCAACTTTTTTCTTCTCTGAAACGTACGCTGACCGCAAATTTTTTATTTTTTTCTTCACGTCATCCACATCTCTTCCACATTCTTGAGAAATTTGAGTCCATGCATTTTTTTTCATATCTATTCGTTTATAGCAAGGTCTTTGATAATTCCACAGTAGTTTGACAGGCAATTTTTTCATTTCGATTTATTTTCTTAGCTAAACGCTTCTATACATAGTATATACAAAATTCATGTTTTTTCATTTTTTGTTGCTCTTGAGCAACTTCTTGCAATTATTTATAGTTTTTAAGCAAATATTTTAATAGTTTTTAATTTATATATATTATTGGGCTATTCACAGTTTAAGCGTAAATTAACAAAGCGTATTTATAGCATTTGTTATTTTTGCAACTGTGCGCACCTCAGTATGTGTTTGCCGTATTCAATGATTTTGCAACCCTGTTATATATGCTGTAGATAGGGCGTAAAAATACAATATACAAAAAACACGTCCAAGGGCAACTCTTATTTACTTGTCTTTGCGCATTTGCGTTTGCATGCAAAACAACAACAAAGACAAATCCGCTTACGTAAGTTGGCGTAAAAATAACAAATCGTAAATTAAACAGGCCTGCGTACTTAAACTGTGAATAGCCCAAATATATGAAATGCCCACACACTAGGAATGTTCGATGATCATCGATTTTCGATGTTCGTCGAAGTTAAGGGACGAAAAAAATCGATGTAACCTCATCGATAACGCCCTATCTCAAACATCGTAACATCGATGTCACGAACGTATAATCGACGTTTTTAAATGTCGCTCTTTAATGAACGCTTTCACAACACAAAGTTTTAATTTCAAATTTCCAACACAACAAAAATATTAATAAATAGCTCTCAATCATTTTCATTGCTCTTTTTTCTTTAGAGTCTCAGTCTACTACACAGTGTGTAGTTATGTTGTTTGTGAGTGTTATGTGCTATAAATACATTGCATCGTTCTGTGATTTGCTTGAGTGAAATCTTTAAAACGACACTTTTTTGACAGCGTTTTTCTTAGAAATATATGTTTCTTTGTTCCTTGCGTCAATTATAACAAGAAAATGTAATTTCAATATATTAAAAATATTTCTTTGATCCTTCGCGGGGAATCGAACTTGCATCACGGCGATCGGGAGTTTAACACACTATCCACTGATCCAAAAGCCTCAGTAAAGCACAGCCTTTGATTCAATATTTAGTATTGCTACAGCTATGTTGCAGCAGATTACAATAATCTCTTAATAGATAGAGGCTTTTTGGCTATTCTACACATAAATACATTCCACATAAAATGTGATTCTACTTGTTACAAGATTTCACCAGCTATATTGCAGCAGATCGAAAAATCTATATAAAGGATGGTTAAATTTTAAGGGCCGATGTTGAATGTGAACCACACTTAAGCGCCCAGTTTTTTCTGCATTTCATTTGACATTTCTCAATTTCAGACTAACTCAATTTGAACCATGGAAAGATACACAATCGACAACGCGTTAAAGTTATTCAGGCTTATTATGAAAATGGGCGTTCAAATCAAAATGCATATCGTGCACTTCGTGATTTTTTCGGTAAATTTAATCGTCTAAATGTGCGTACAATCGGAAAAATCGTGCAAAAATTTGAGCAAACTGGGTCTGTAGATGTGAAAACACCACTGCATGCTCGTACAGCTCGTACTGCAGAAAATATTGCTGCTGTTCGCGATAGTGTGGCTGAAGAGCCGTCAGGCAGTTACTGTGAATGGTGTTCGCTATAGTGAGATGATAACAAACTTTTTATGGCCCGAATTGGAAGATATGAATGTGGACGATATGTGGTTTCGACAGGACGGTGCCACTTGCCACACAGCTAACGAAACAATGGCTCTTTTGCGCGACAGATTCATTGGCCGTGTTATCTCACGTGGTGGCGATATCAATTGGCCGCCAAGATCATGTGATTTAACACCGTTGGACTTCTTTCTTTGGGGTTATTTGAAAAAAAAGGGTGTACGTCGATAAGCCAGCAACAATTCAAGAGCTAAAGGATGGGATAATTCGGCACATTAACGGCATAGAACCTCACTTATGCCTCAGCGTCATCGAAAATTTGGACCATCGGATGGAGATGTGCCGCCGAGGTCACGGCGGCTATTTGGCCGATATTTTGCTCCATACATAATTGAACCATACCAATATTATCATAATAAAAAGAATTGACAATAATTTCTTAAATAATTTGTGTGTTATTTAAAATCAACATCGGCCCTTCAAATTTAACTACCCTTTATTAGAACTATTGTGTATTGGCTATTCTGCATATCCAACATATTTAGCAGCTATTCAAATATAATAAAAAAGTTGCTTCTACTTGCCACACACAAAATGTCATCAGCATCGGCAAAAATTAACAAGTGCCACAAGTGTGTTGAAATAACAATGTATATAGCATGTAATAAAATAATGATATGTAATAAAATTTACTGTTGTAAATATTAACGTGTGTTTTTTAATTTACTTTATGTAATTGAAAATTTTTTATTTAAAAAGTTTTTTATTAAAAATAAAACCTTTTAATTAAATTATCAAATCTTTGAAACTGCACAACGACGAACCTGTTTTTTTTTTTGGTTGATTTTTGTTTGCTGACAGTGGTTAAGTGAATATTGTTAGTCCTAACCCAGCGTCTACACCAGACAATTTGTCTTAACAATCCCAATACACTCACACATTTTTACTAACACACTCACATTTTCTCAGTCGGCAGCTCAATTGTCTCAATTGCCAGGCAGACAATTGAGCTGACAACGATTTGACGTACGCTGACAATTTTTGACGTTTCCTAGGAAAAAATGTTGAGATATGTTAAAAAACTTGAAAAAAGTATTTCGAAACAGAAATGCAGTGAGAAAGTTGAAAGTTAAGTTTACCGTACAAAATTTAATTTTTTCGTTGGCCAACGATCTCCCGGTGCATTAGTTAAATTTTTCTTAAACATTTTTTTAACATCCTGCAAGGGCCAACATCAGCAAGTGCAACGCAAATTTCTTCTTTCGCTGGCCAACGTCCTCCATGTGCCATCACCACATCACCATCAGCACAAATCAGTGCAGCGAAAATTTTCCGCTTCTTTCGCTGGCCAACGTCCTCCAATTGCTACCTCCAGCAGCATAAGTAAGTAATGCTAATAAGTGTTTTATTTAATAAGTGTTGAACAATTTAATAGTGCAGCGTAATTTTTGTTAACTTCCTCGAAGTGCCATCATCAGCAACAGAGGCAAGTGCAACGAAAGAAGCAAGAAAAATGCGTTGCTCTTGCTGTGTTGCTGGTGGTGACACTTGGAGGATGTTAACAAAAATTAACATTGCACTTGCTGTGTTGCTAGTGGTGGCACTTGGAGGACCATGGCCTGGGAAAGGAGCAAGAAATTTGCGTTGCACTTGCTGTGTTGCTGGTGGTGGCACTTTGAGGATGTTAAAAAATTAACGCTGCACTTACTTGTGCTGCTTGTGGTGGCACTTGGTAGTCGTGCCAGCGAAAAAAAATTAAACTTTGTGCTTAAAACTATACTTTTTAATCTCACAAATTTCACATCAAAAAACCGCTTTTTTTTATTCTTTTTTAACTTTCTCAACCAAAATCCGCACTTTTTTATTATTTTCTAATCTTTTTCCGCTTTCAAAGGAAACGTCCAATAACGAAACAAATGTCATTTATTGTCTTGAAATTGTCTACCCACCTACGACATAATCAGACAATTTCCTTGCAGCTGACAATAATTTGACAACTAATACAGATTATGAAGTATTTATGACAATTGTCTGGTGTAGACGCAGCGTAAGTGAATATGAATACAGATTACTGATTGTTTTAAATTCTAGCATATTTTTCCAAATTACTATTTTTTCAATCGGTTCATAAGAAATATTGTAGTTCTTTAAATTTTTGTTCTTACTTGCATTTTTAGCCTTAGTAATTTGTTTTCTAAGCCCCCTTTCACGTTGGTCAAGAATTGAAAGCAATGAAAGTGAGAACAAAAGGGAACACAAAAGAATTGCCGGTACAGACACATTGGTATCGTCAATTTTTCTCCCTTTCGTCGCTTCCGATTTGCGGCGAATTGCCCACAAACTCTGAAAATTTAACTCAATTCTTGACCAATGTGAAAGGGGTGTAAATAAATAAATGCTGTGATTTTACAATGCTTTTTTTATTAACAACCATGTATGCAAAACATATCAATGTTGGCTAACATTAGGGATGGGTAGTTCCGGACATGTATAGTTCATGGAACTATGTTCACTCCCGGACATAGTTCCAATCGTTCCATCTGTACGATTTAATCATGTCCAAACAGTTCCGATTGAAATTAAATTTTTTCTAATGACCAACATAAGCCGACATCTCTTTCGCACTTACAGCACACATATTACTGCTTAGACGAATTGTTTGAGTGATGGCAAGCAAAACGATAATGCTTGTGAGAGAGAACGAATGAAATAATAGACTATATGATATATCGTCATTCTTGTTGTGTGCATTGTTCTGTTTGTTTTTGCTTGTAACAGAAGAAAGAGAACAATCATGAAATGATATTTAGAATACTTTTGTTACATTTCCTCTAATACAGAGAACTGTCGGAACTGATAGTTCCGCGGACATGCTTATTATGTTATAAAGTAAGCATGTCCGCGGAACTGTTTTATTTTATAACATAATAAGGATGTCCGCGGAACTGTTCGCAAGACTGTCCGCGGAACTATTAGATAATTTTTATATATTTTCTTATGCTACAATTTTGTTACTTAATATTTGAACTTTATGAATTTTTTTAGCAAATTTTTAAAGTTTCTTTTTTAAATAATTTATGAAAATTTTCCTTAATTTTTTAATTTTAAAATGAAAACACTGAAAAAAACAAAAAATTGTGTTCAATTTGGTTAGTCAGTGCGTTGTGTTAAAATTATACTTAGAGTATTACAAATTTCCTCTACAGTTCAACGAACAACCAGCTCAAACAGATAAATAAAGGAACTAGATAGTTCTGCGGACATATTTCCATTTATTAGTTCCGCTATATAAAAGAGACGTTTAACAAACAAGCAGCTCAAGCAGATCAAATAAACAAAGGAACTAGATAGTTCCGCGGACATGTTTAAATGAACTAGTTCCGCTCTCTAAAGGAAACGTTCCATGTCCGTTCCGTCTCCGGAACTGTTAAGCACAACCCTAGCTAACATTTATTTGTTCGATAAACATGGAGAATCGATGTTAAGCTTTCGATGTCAACATCGACGCCATCATCGAAGTTTTTACAACATCGAACATCCCTACCACACACAAAACTTTGTTTTGATATGGCTCATATCTGTTTGCCGAAATGATAGCTGATCGGCAATAATCGATTGCCTTTGGAGCCGCCGGGTTAGTTATGATCACATTAGGGGAGTTCAGATGATATCACATGTTGGCGCGCATGGTAGGACAAAATAGGTATTTGACTATTCGAATGCTCGACAAAGTGTAGCGGAGCGGAAATGAGCCACGACTGGAAAAGAATAAAAATAAAAAAACGTTGCTTTATAAAGATTTAAATTTGTTTGTGTCTGGCAATGCTGATCGGTGATGCCGGCCGGCATCGGCAGCAGCCCTGATTTTATATTTTTGAAGGCGCACGGTGAGTGAGCTCCTGCGTACCCCACACACATTATTATTCAGGGCACTTGCTTCCCTGAGCCGACTCCACCGCACCTGGTCAGGTGGCCTGCGGACACGTGGTTGGCCACTACTGAACGTGCTTGCATGCCAGAGTGTTAGCAGTTCGGTGAGATGTGGGGGTTCATAGTGGTCAACCACAAGTGCCTCCTTCGCACAAATACATCACGTGTATAGAAAAAGAAATCATCGCGTCGAAGAAGCGAACAAAACAATTTAACAGGATCTGAAAATAGAACAAGAAAAAAAACTTGGTACCTTAAAGAACAAGGTTGAGAGCCCTTGGCTCACCCATCCAACAACAACTCTCTCTAGTTCGCACTGTTGCCACCCTACTGTGGAGGATTCTGGGCTCAAAAAAATGTAATCCTCTTCAAAAGCAACCATTTCATCTCTGATCAAATAAAAAGAAACTTTCTTGTTCATTTTAAAATACAATTTAATACCTATATTTTTTAATCTTACCAATTTACATTTTTTTTTTAATTTGTTTTTAAAAATGAAAATTTTAATTTTTATTATTATATTTTAGTTTTAATTTTATAACCTATCAGTCTTTCATTATAGTTGTAATATAATTGCATTTTTTTTATATTTTTATATTAATAAAACTATAATTTTTATTTTTAGGTTAACATTATTTTCAGAGTAGTTATCGTGCATTGACGGGCTACAGACGTACCGCTCGTCCGCCCCCATGTTCTTGTTTTTTGTTCCGTTGGCTTTTATTAAATAAAATAAAAACAAAAATTTAAAAAAAGAGACGTGCCGCTCGTCTGTCCCCATGTTCTTGTCTTTTGTTTCCGTCGACTTTTATTAAATAAAATAAAAAAAAATTGCATAATTCGAGCCCTTAATTATATAAACTAATGTCCGTCGGCTGTCGAGTGCTTAGTGTTTTTACAAAAAATAAAAAAAACATATAAATATATGGAAAAATTTAAAGCTAAACAGGCGAAAAAAAATAATAAAACAAAGCAACAATTACAAACAGTTTCAACACAAAAATAACAACAACAGCATCAACATTAATAACATTAAAAACAGCATCAACAACAACACCAACAACATCATCATCTGAAATTTGCTTTGCTGACTGTGGCCAGCAGCAACAATAACGTTAAGCTGCAGTCAATGTTTTTTTTTAGCTGACCACGCGAAGGGCTTTTCTATGCTCTTCGCCGCGTAATTAATTGTTGCTTTTTTTTCGTTTCCGTCAATTCCTCCATCCTCTCCGATTAGTTGCGGCTGTGAGTGAGGTTGCACTGTAGGCAGAGTTGTGCTAAGGTAAAGGCATAAATCTGGCCTTTGCACATATTTACGTCCGCAGAGATTAATCTCAACTATCAGTTGTAACTAATTACCTTTTTGCCCTATTTATTTAATATTAGCATGGTGCGAGAATATCGAGTCATTTTCGCATAGATTTTTGCAATGTACGTGGACTGAGGGCGAATTTCCGAGGCTGGTTTAGTTTTCTACATATATGCTGTCTACAAACAAGGTAGCGCGGCGTTTAGACTCCCACGTTTCATCCGGCAGCTATAACTTTGTAGTAGTCAAGGAGTTCGTATACCTTGGCACCGCTATTAATACCAACAACGAAATCAGCCTGGAGATAAAGCGAAAAACAATAATTGCTAATAGGTGCTACTACGGGCTCAGTAAGCAACTAAGTTCCAGAGCCCTTTCTCGATCGACAAAACTAACACTCTACAAGACGTTCGTTCTACCTGTGCTGCTGTATGGCGCTGAGGCATGGGTAGTTTCGCAAGCTGACGCAGCCGCTCTGGGGGTGTATGAGAGAAAAGTTCTTCGCAAAATCTTTGGTCCTTTTCGAGTTGGCGATGACTATCGCATCCGAATGAACCAGAGCTGTATGAGCTCTACGAACTTACATTGACTTAGTTCGGCGTATAGCTGTGCAGCGACTGCGCTGGCTGGGTCATGTTCATTGTATGGACGACGAAGCTCCAGCGAAAAAAGGTGCTCGAGGCGAGGGTCGCTGGTCAACAACGACGAGGGAGACCATGCCTCCGATGGATGGACCAGGTTGAGGAAGCCCTAACCGCACTAGGTGTATCCGATTGGAGAAGGCGCGCGCAAAGCAGAGGTGCCTGACGAGAGCTGATGAGGTCGGCCGAAACCCGGACTCGGGTTGTTAAGGCCACCTAAGTAAGTAGAGGGCGATTTTCTTCTCGGTCTATGCATATTGTACTCTTAATAGGCCTCAAATAATTTCTATAAGTGAGACCCAGGTGAGCGTGGATGCAGATCCACTGGATTTTCATATTCCTGGGTATCACTTACTGCCATTGTATTCTTCGCATAGGGCATCGCTCCTTTTATACGTTCGGATGTAACGTATCAGTGCTAACGGGGTCTGGGCCTGACCGATCCGTAATTTAGCTCTATGTGTGTTAGGTTCAGGGTCCGCTCGCACTTGCTACATTTCTGCTACGTCTATAGAAGTCCGAATTTAGGGAGGGAGCCGAGCCTACTCTTAACAAACTGGAACCTCTCTCTGATTCGATATCACACATTTTGGGGTTGTTCTCTGATAGTAAAATCGTTGTAGCTGGCGATTTCAATGTCCATAGCTCGGCTTGGTTATGTCTCTCGGGCCAAACAACACCTGAAGGGCAATATGTTGAGCTTTTTGCTGAATTGAACCAATTGATTCAACTAATGAAGGAACCAACTTTTTTCCAAGAAGTGATCTGCGTAGCCATAACATCTTAGACCTCTTTCTGACTTCGCATCATGAAAAGTATGATGTGAGTGTCAATGCACCTCTTGGTAATTCGGACCATTGCACCATCTCCGCTGTTTTTCCATATTCTAACCTTCGCACCTCTACGCCTGAAGCCCTGAAAAGGACTGCATGGTTTTATGGAAGAGCAAATTGGACTGCGCTATTTTTATCGCAACTTCAATTGGAAATTATGTTTCGCTGACAGAAATGTGTTTGCCGTGGCTGTTGCAAGAAATTATCTTATTGGGTATGCGGTCTTTCATCCCTAATAAGATGAGAAGCATCAAACCAAAAGACCACTCATGGTTTAATGAGAGTTGCAGTGAGGTCCAAAGAGGAAGCCTTTCAGAATTGGCACTCTGATTAGAATGCCGACACGAAAAGACTTCGCATTGAGGCTAGGAATCGCTATAATGTAATTTTAAAACGCGAAAAGTTTCTTCACGAAACTCGCTTCAGAGAACAGGTTCTTCTCTGCCCCAAAGGGAGCATAAACTTTTGGTCATTTGTTAAAAGAGTAAAGAATCAGACGTCATCGACTATTCCAACTTTTTTAAAAGATGATCAAATCTTCACGGACTCGGCTGATAAAGCGAACCTGTTGGCCGGATTGCTCGCACATAGCTCCACAATCCCAGTAAGCAATCAGCCACTACCTTTCGTTGAAAGAACGTCTTCTGTAGTGCAGGAGATATATTTTCGTACGAGAGCAGTTAAAAAAGTCCTTGCAAACCTCAACATAAACAAAGGCTCTAGTCCGGATGGCATACCACCACTTGTGCTTCAAGCGTGTGCTTCTAGTCTGGCTCGGCCTTTGCGTAACCTGTTCAACATCTCCTACAGGGCAGGAGTATTTCCATCTTGTTGGAAGGTCGCAAGGGTCCAGCCTGTACCAAAAAAGGGCGAAGCAAACTACCGACCCATGTCGATATGCTCTACGCTCGCCAAAGTTATGGAGAGCGTAATTAGCTTCAACCTTATGAACTATCTGGAGCACAATGAATTGCTTAGTGACCGTCAATATGGTTTTCGTAAGGCCCGCTCTATTGGTGACCTTATGGCGTTCTTAACTGAAAAATGGAACCAATGCGTTCACTTATTCGGTGAGAACAGAGTTGTTGCTCTGGATATTTCAAAGGCATTTGACCGAGTGTGGCATAAAGCGCTCGTGTCTAAACTAATTGCATTTGGTGTCGGTGGTAACTTTGCTCGGTGGATCACGTACTTTCTTATGAATCGAATGATCCATGTTGTAGTCGATGGCATATTGTCCAGAGAGCACGCCATCAACGCAGGTGTACCGCAGGGCTCAGTTCTATCGCCAACTTCGTTCCTGGTTTTTATCAACGACCTTCTGTCGTTGACTCACAACCCAATTCATTCGTTTGCGAATGATAGCGGCATTTGCCATTCATATTCATTTAAAAAACGCCCGAGCTCTTTGGAGATTGAGAGGTAGAGGCAACATATGACTGACACACTTAATAATGACTTTATTTAGAAAGAAAAGTTTTATCTTATGTATTCTTTTTTTATTTTTTGAGGGTTTAATACGAAAAATAAATTAAATATTTATTTAGTTTTAAATTTTATATTGGATCCAAAAAAAATTTTATCGAATTATGTTATTCATTATTATTTTTAATTAAAAACTTCTGTTTTTAAACAAGGATTATTCTTGTTGCTTAAATTTTTGTTATGTTCATATATAAAAGAATTCAATTTAATTTTTAGCATCTAAAAAAGACTTAATTTTATTCAGTTCGAACAAGAAAAAAAATTTATTTTTAAACTACTTCATTAGTTTTATTTTATTATTCTTATATTATTGTAATTTATGTTATTTATAGTTTATTGTTATATTTTTATTTTAGTAAAAACATGTATTTTATGTTTATTATAGTTTATTGTTATATTTATTATTTTATATAAAAAATTTAATTGTAAATTTTTTCTAAATAAAAATTGTAAAATTTAAACTTAAATTTTTTTCTGAATAAAAATTGTTCTATTTAGGTTAATTTAATTTTATATAAAAAAATTTATGTTTATCAATTTATTTTTAAAAATATAATTTTTAATTAAATTTATTTGTAAATAAAATTGTGAGTTAAATGTGTATTTGTGTTTTACCAAAAAAAAAAAATCAGTTTTTTATTTTAAGTTTTATTATAGTCTTAAAATATGAAAAAAAATTAATTTGTTGGTAATACGTGGTGCTCAAATGATTTTCTCTTACCTTAAAACATTGATTTAAACTGACCTAGTCAGTTTAACCATTAGCGATAAACTTAGAAAACGCATGTGTTCACTAAAGAAATGAATCCACACACAAAAATCTACTATTTTCAGATAAGCTGAAAAAAAAGGCCAAGTAGGTGGGTATATCAAGAACAACCACAAAAATATTGCAGAAATTGAACAGTAATTGTCACAACAGTAAAACTACTCAGGGACTCCACCAATTATAATTTTTGTAATATTAAACAAGTTATACCAATTTGCCATTTGTGTTGCTTATTTGGAATAAGAGAAAAAAACCTGTTGTCCTGGTGCTGCTGCTGTTGTATTGACACTGATGTGTGGGCGCTTGTGCTGCGGTAGCGCTCAAGTGCAGCGGCTGCAAGTGCATCTATGGTGGGCGCTTGCTTGGCGCTGCGTTAGATGCCGATGCAATGTGCGCTTATAGCACTAGTGCCGCTGTGTTGCACGTGCTGCTAGTTTGTCCCTTGGGCTGTAGCCACTGAGGCTGCTGTTGCTGTCGTTGTTGTTGTTGTTGTAGGCGTTAAAAAGGTTGCTGATGTTGTTGCTCGACCGATTACCGATTAGATGTTGTTGTTGCTGCCGCATTTTTGGACTCCTGGTCGATGCTGCCTGCTCCTTGTAGTCCGCTGTGGTAGCCGTGGCTGCTGCCACTAGAGGTCGCTGGTGGGTTGATTGTCGCCGTTTTAGAGGTGGCGCCAATAAGAAACGTGGTTGTTGTTAGTTGAGTTCTTGTTGCTGTTGCCATGGTGGCGATATGCTGCAATCGTTTCCAGTGCTGCTGGTTATTCTTGCTGGTGATGTAATAGTCGATTCAATATTTTGTTCACGTTGTCGTTGCTGTTGCACGTAAGTACAGCTGCTACAGTTTCTGAAAGCGCTGCTGCTGTGTTGGGCCGTGGAGGCTCTAGCCGCTGCTGATGCAAGTAGCTGCTGGTTGGGCCCGGAGGCTGTAGCCGCTGCGGATCCAAGTGGCTTGCTGGTGTGTGCGGTGTTTGCTGCTGCAGTGATGTGCTCTGCATAAGATGTGCAATTATTATTTCATCTGCACACAAACTCAATGAATACTTACCTCAGGGTCCATATGCTGTTGATGCAGATATTGCTGCTTTTGTTGGCTACATCTTGATTGGATTCCCTGGTATCCAATATTAAAAGATAGACAATTTTTATGGCGGAAGTTTGCCATTTGCCGACCTGCCAATAATATGTGACTTTTACATTCGCCTACCTGAAAATACGGAGGGGTGCGTTCACAAATTGGCCTTCGAACAAATGTATGGCGTATGGTACAATGTGTACGGTATTTGCACGCCGGCTTACGTATTCACAGAGTTCACACCCACTGTGACCCTTTCAGCCCTGGCAAGGTTCAATTTGCAATCTGTCAGCTTACAGATTCAAAATGCGACAGATACAACATTAAGGTGACTGTCCGCTTACAAAAAAAAAAGAAGTCCGATTTGAATAAAAAAAATGTCAGAACTAAATTAAACAAAAAAGTCAGGTTTAAACTAAACGAAAACTGTCAGATTTAAAAATGAGAAAAATGTCAGATTTAAAATTAGAGAAACGGTCAATTTGAATAAGAGAAAAATTTCAGACGTCAAATTAAGTAAATTCTCAGGTGTCAAATTCAGAGTGTCAGCTGTCACATTCCGAATGAGTCAGCAGTCAGATTAACCGAAGATGTTCACACACGACACCGGCTATGGTGAATTCTGGCCTATATGTTCAAATGTGAATTCAACTTCTCAGTCAAAATCAACTTCAAACATGGAAGCAAGAATTCACTACGTTTTGTGCCGTTACAAAACAGTTCTTCGAAACAATTGAACACTTGTTGCAAGGACTTGTTGAAATACCCCCAGCCCTTTATTAGCCATATCAGCCAGCTCATAGTATACCGAACCCGTTCCCTTAATTACTAATTAAAAGAGGCTTTACTTTGGGCAAAACTTCTTCAATACACGATCTGACCAACCTCAATACTCACTGGTCGTGAACGCATATTATACATCCTCTCATTCTTCTCATATGCCTGTCGCAAGTTCTATCGCACTTCTTCTCGAAAAAAGCTCAGTTCTCTCTTCAGGCTTAGTTTCAGCCGTTGGATCTTCCAATAATTTTAACTTACGCAGAAGTTCATAGTTTTTTGCGTGACAAGTCATATTTAGTCCGAAAACAACAAAATACGGCGATAAACCGGATGAAGGAGTGAACTGAGCTACGGAGAGTTGCGCTAATCGCAAACAAGGATTCATTCCAATCTTTTTAGTCAGGATGAATATATGCACGTACAGCGGCTATTATTGAACGATTTTCGCGTTCTTCTGAGTTGGCCTGAGGAGAATAATTAGCTGTGAGATTATGCGTTACACCACAAGGCTTTAACAAATCATTAAATTTGTTGGATTTAAATTGAACACCCTTGTCTGTGGTTATAACTTCTGGAACGCCAAAAATAGACACAATTCACTTTTCCAGAAACTAAACAATTTTCTTCGTGGTAAACATACGAATGGGTTCTAGAAAATGGAATTTTGAAAGGTGGTCAAGCACAATCACGAGATTGTGTTCCCTGAACGTCATCTAGGGCAAAGCCCTTAAAGGGTCAACGTAGAGTGTCTGAAAGATTCGAATTAAAGTAATCTGTTGTCCCACGGAGTATGTAATTAGGAGCTTTGGTCATTTTGCAAACCTCGCAAGCAAGAACGTACTCACGTACTTGTTTTGCCATTCGTGGCCAAAAATACAACATTTTTAATCGGGTAAGAGTTTTGTGAATCCCACCATGGGAACTCATTGGGAGATCGTGAGCTTCAACAATGAAAGACATTCTCAATTCCTCAGGCACCCGGAGTTTCCATGATTGTTCTTGTTGAGTGGGATCACCACTGGCAAATTCACACAGCTTGTAAATTAAACCATCGAGTACCTGAGTGTCCGGTTGCTGACCACCACAATTTTTGAATTCATTGGCCAGTTTTAGATAATTCTCAGTCTTAAAAGGTGCTGAAGAAAAATCTGAAACTCTTGTAGTCGCAATCGAATTCTAAATGAGTACTGAAATTTCAACGTCGTCAGGAGAATGCGTTCTCGATAGGGAGTCAGGAACAACGTTTTGGCTACCTTTGCAATGAAGGACGGTAAATTTGAAATCTTGCAATTTCAAAGCCCAGCGAGCAAGTCTGCCATGCAAATCGGTTTGACCCATCAACCATTTTAAAGATGCGTAATCAGTGATCACTTCGAATTCATGCCACTCGACATAAGCTTGAAATTTATTTATAGCCATGACCACTGCAAGACATTCTTGTTCTGAAACATTATAGTTTCGTTGCGCTTGATTAAATGTATGCGACATATACACAATCGGAACTTCATTACCCTCATCATCGCGCTGAGTCAAAATGGCTCAGACTCCATATTGAGATGCATCGCACTGTATGGAAAAAGGACGTAAAAAATCAGGGCTGTGCAGCACTGGTGCACTACAAAGGCTTTTTTTGAGCGCCTTAAAAGCTGCTAACGACTTATCAGTCCAAACAAATTTTTTCGCTTTTTGCAACATGTTGGTCAACGGTGTCGAAATGGAAGCGTAATTGAGTAACTGAAGAGCAGTTGTAATTTTCCAGAAAGAGATCTCCACCCAAGCCAATAGCTTTAACGAAATCAACTCCCAAACACAAGTCTTGAGACAAAGTTGGAATGATCCTGAGTGGTTTGGTGACTCCTCGGAAAGTGATGGTTATGTCGAGTACTTCCGCGGAAGAATGACTCGTCCCGTCCGCCGTTTTCATATTAATCTAATACCTTTGCCACTTCAGTTGCAGGTTAGACAACAGTCTTTGCGCAAATAGTTGACAATGCAACTGACAGCAGAGAGAGTATATTATAAATGAGAGATGTTATGAGTATCAGACATATTTTGTAAGCATTTTTCGATTTACGGCGGATTTAGAACTGCTGCATAAATTTAGAACTAAACAAAACTACAAAACTGCAAAATGAATGTAAGCCAAATGCAAGCTCTCTACTTGTATTTCTTATCTTGCTACCAGGCAACTAGAAAAAAATCAAGCAATATTATGTTTGTTGTCGATATGATCTTACCCCTTTTCCCTTCTGCCATTTGCCAAGCATGAGTATCGTGAACCCTGTCTGTCTCTGTTGCTCTCGCATGTGCGCGTTGTTGCGCATGTGCAAGTGTTTTTTGGTCGACACTGATTTCTATGTATGTATGTAAGCTGAATTTTTTTTTGGTCGATACTGATTTCAATGTATGTGTGTAAGCTGAAATGAAATAAATCTTGGATTTTTAATATTTCATTTGACAAATGACAAAAGACAACCAAAGTGCTTGCGTTTCTGATCTTGCTACCAGCAGAGCTAGGTGATAAGGATTACGATTACAACACAATTACGATTGCAGTAATCCTCTATTTTAAAAAACTAAAATTACAATTGCAGTAATCGTAAATCGACCGATCTGAGATTACGATTGCAGTAATCGTAACTTTGAAAAAGTCGATATTAGGATTACTGTAATCGTAATCTTAGCTCATTCGATGAAGGATTACTTTAATCGTAATCCCGATTTTTGCCGATTGGGATTACAGTAATCGATTGCAAGGATTACTTTTATTAACTTTTGGCGAAAATCTGAAATATTAACAGATAACTGAAAATCACTCTTATATTCTTTATAAATTATATTTCAAAGAGAAAAAATGTTACATTTTTAATAGTTTTATTTTACACCATAGAGCTATATTTCTATATAATAGAACATATTAAATAAATAAGTAAATTTTTTCACTATTAACAAAATGCATATTTTTGCACACATAGGTAACAAAGACAAAAATAATCGAGTATCCGGAGATAAAATGCACATTGTATACTAAATATATGCCATAAATTATTAAGAAAAGTCAATATTAGCTTTTAACAGTAATCATTTTTTAAAGGGAAAGTCGGAAAAGATGGATTTTTTTTTCATTATAGATAATTATGATGCGAAAGTTATGGTGTCGTTTAAGCTTTCAAAAAGCTTTGAAAGCCGGTAAAGCAGTTTCAAGCATTGGAGAGTGCGAGAAGAAAGTCGAGTATGAGATGGCTGCAGAATGTTATTGTCTTAGTATTGTTTTTGTTTATGTATTATTACTTGCAGTTGTTTAGCTTAATATATTTACACTTATGTGGCATCAAATGTTATGTTGTGTTGCAATTTGTAACTGCAACATAAAATATTATAAATAGTAGAATTTGTCTGGATACGGTCCTTTTCTGTGTCCAGTTACCAAAGGAGATAAAACCAAGTAAGCTTCAATATTGTAAAAATAAAAAAAGATTTTATGTCAATTTAATTAAATTATATAAATTTATTGATATTTTGTTATAATTTGTAATTATCCTTACAGAGAATAAACTCGCCGATCTCTTGCCGTTACCATGTTTGCATCTTTAAATAATTAAATAAAAATGTCAATTTATATATAACTTAAATTGCGAGTTTTTTATTCATACTCCTAGACACAGGAACAGGAAACAACATATGGGCTAAAAAAATATGGCTGCTATCTAAATTATTTAATTTTTACGAATCCGCTGTCACAATTTATGAAATGATGTAATTACATATATAACGCTATTATGTTTGTGTAGATGAAAGTGTCTGTTTTTCAGCTTATGTTCACCCATCGAATTCGTTAAAATTTAGGTGACAATCCTATGGTAAAAAAATTACATAATTTTTTAAATTCTGACAACGGATTCGGATTCCCATACTTACCTAATGTTCGTCCCAGCCCTGAATTCGTAAACAAATAAAATGTAGGTGGCAGCCCTATTAAGAAAATTTTGAATTTGAACGTGAAGCCCTACGTAATTTTGAATTCGTGAAAATTTAAAAACTTAGGTGGCAACCGTATGGTGAAAAAGCTACATAATTTGTGAAATTCAGTAGCTCGTTCCTGTAACTCATACTGATCAGAGTTACCGACTCATATTACCGATTTGACGTCACTCTGACGTCACTCTCACCTGCAATGTTTCTGTACGAATCTGTATCGATTTCTGTTCGATTCAGTCGTTTCAAATCGATAAGCTGTCACCTGTCCCGATTTCATTTTAATGGAACCTTTTAAAAAAAGTGTTTCTGTACTAAAAGTGAATCGATAAAAATGTGTCACTTTTCTCACTTGCTTTGTGGCAGATGAGAATTCTACCGATTTATCTAATGTCAGTAATGTTGTGTATTATTAAGTTATAAGTACTCGAAATATACCTTTAAAAATGGTTACTTTCATTTAAGTTGAATTTTTTACTGATTGAAATATTTTGTTGCTATTTTAAAATGTTTTCATTTTCATGGTAATGCAATTAAGAAATAATGCCTATTTACAAAAAGTTAAAAATTTTAGCAAAACAATATTTGCTACAGCAATGAAAAAGTACCCGGTTGCAAATATTTGCAATGTTTTCGTTCCACATCACTAAGTGTCAAATTATTTAAATTTATAATTACTAATTATTTCCGCCAACACTTCGACAGCAATCCACATAATTTTTTTTACCAATGGACAATAACACTCAAAAGGTAAGCCAAAAGGATATCTTATATAAATGTTTATATAACTAATAAATTTTGAATAGCAAATTAAATCCGGACGAGTTTCCAAACTACAGCGACGCCGGCTGTTGGGCTTGATGAAGCAGCACCGACACGTCGGAAAGGGTCAATTTTTGATAAACGACACAAGGGAGCATAACGCCGTTTGGGAGGCTGTCTCTAAAGAACTTAATGCTATGGGTGGTTCCTTTAAAAGAGCTGACCAGTCGAAGAAGGTAAGTGAGCCATTAAGCATTAGCTAACAAATATTTATCTTTGTTTATAAACAGTGTTGAATTGATTGGAAATCTTCCGTCAAACAGCTTTTCGGACGTCACCGAGCATTTCAAAACAGGACGAGAAATTTGCCAGCATCTGAAGGGCCCAAAGCTATTGAGAATATGGACAAGGAAGTTTTTGATTTCTTCTCAAAGGACGTCGTCGATGGAGATGGGCACAATTTTACTAGATTTATTAGTGCAGCCTTAACATGTTAAAACTATTAAGCTTTTAATTAATTAACATTTATTACTTATACTTGCTGGCCCGGCAGACATTGCTACCCCTTCCGATCGTTTGGATTTGGTTAAAGTTTCTGATGAAATGATGGTATTCTAGATGGGTCAAAATTAATAGCGCCAAAACACTAATCGTACATAAAACATTTTTATACAAATTTTCACGATAATGATATCAGGTTTAGAATTTTTTGTGATTTTGTAAAGAGTTTGTACTACAGCGTTCTATGGTCTTAAGGAAAGATTAAAATAGACAGTGCCACAACACTCATCATACCGGGGAAAATCCTTGTACACGAAATTTCGTGCTAACCTTATGATTAGCTAAGGAGTTTATGGCTGTTTTCCCGAATTGCGCAACTGGGAATATTTTGAAAATGCATACTCAAATTATCTTTCAGGACTGACTTACAGAATGTTGAGACTTCTGCACTAGGCTTTATTTTAGATGGCATTCTTGTTTAGGTAACTTTACAAATTTTTCTATTTTTAAAATTTAGGCTGTTATTGCGTCAGCGATAATCGAAGTGGATCCGAATATTATATATTTGGACGATAGCCAACTGGGCAATATCCAACTGGACAACAGCCAATTGGAAGTCGAGGATGGTTTTGCCACAGAAACCCCTCAAAAAGTACGAAGCCGTGAGGCTTCCTCCCAAAGCTGCTTGGTGGAAGTAAAAAAACTATGCGCTGAAAGCCAAGCGCAAGTAATGATTGCCTTAAATAAAGTCATTGATTTGGTAAAAACCCAAAACGAAACACTGACGCAGATTCTGCATTGCCTGCAAAATAAAAATTAAAGGTAACTTTTAATTAATCATTCTTATACTTGCATCTCTCTAAGTTCTTTTTCCATTTTTTTTTCAGGTTTTGTAACTAAATACAACAGTTTTGCCTAATGAATTAAATCGATCTAGTCATATTAATAATATGTAAAATGAATTTTTATAAATTTAAAGTTTTTTTTTGTTATATTTTATTTTATATAAAATGCACATTACATATGAATTACATATTATTTGTAAAATACATTCTTATAGATTTATATTTGTTGATTGTTAAAATTTTTTATATGGTTGGATTTTGAAAGTAGTTCTGGGTAATTGATTCTCGAGTAGCTCTGCCTTCATTTAAAACCGAGTTTGAGGTAATTGCGTCCTCGTCATTAACAGAAAGAATATTATGTGCAATGCCTTCTTCTGGAATCGGCAAATTATATATTCTCCGAATATTATGCAGAGTGCAACATGCGTTAATGATGGAACCAGAAAAAACCGGTGAAACCATCAGACCACGATCTCCTGAAAGGCATCCAAAAACTTTTTTAACACGCCATTAAGTCTTTCGACACAGTTTCTGGCTTGAATGTGGGTCTTGTTAAATTTTTCCTGATTTGCACTTTCAACATTCTGTATGGTGTCATCAGCCATGGCTGTAAAGGATATCCCGAGTCACCAATCAGCCAGCCCTCACATACCTCATTCTCGGTGTACTTGCTATAGAGAAAACCTTTTAACATGCTACTTTCCCATATGAATGTATCGTGAGTACTTCCTCCAAGCCTGGCGAAGCATCCAAAAATTCTTAAGTCGAAATCGTAAGCCAATTGAACATTCTTTGAAAAATACCCTTTGCGATTTATGTAGCAATATTCGACGTCAGTTGGGGGTTTTGTATTTTGACGTGCGTGCAGTCAATTGCACCCAAGACACCAGGAAATTTCGTTGCATCAAAAAATCTAAAATATACAGTAAAATAAAATATTTTGATTCTTTATTATAATAATAAAGTAGATACCTTTCTTTCACCAATCGTTGATCTTCGGATGTGTTTGGAAATATAAAATATTTCTTCATTAAATGATTTTCAATTATTTTTGTTACATGATGAACTATGCCACTGATCATATCCTTGCTTATTGGACACACAAAGTCTTGCCCTATATCACGCAAGAAGGATCCGGTGGCGTAAAGACTGCACAGAGCCGAAGCGAATTTGGTATATACGTGCTTCTCTGTCCCGTTTCCATATAAGGACGCATTTTACCTAGAAGTTCCAAGGCTGCATCTTTGGAGAACCTAAATAGTTCGGCAAATCGCGCTTCAGGAATGTGAAACGGATCCGAGGTGTCTCTCAAGTGGCATCTCTGAATCCGCAACATATTTCTCCGGTTGTCCCTTATTGCGTACAATACCAGAAAAATGTCACTAATTTTGTCTGAAAATATACTTAATGATATAATTTATTGCCTTAAACTTCAAACAATTATAATTGATTACCTTTTATAATAAAACTTCAAACAATAACAAGAATTTATAATATTTTCTAATACAAAATATTAGCACACATTAAAGAAAACAAATACAAATAAACAGTTGCTTGTCATTTGATTCGATTTCCCAACGTTACTTCTCGATTTGTGTTCTTTTTCATCACGGTCCGAATTTTTACCGATTTCAACGTGCAGAAACATTAGTTGTCACGAAATCGGTAATTAGGGATCGGTAACGCATGACGTTACACAAATCGGTATCTTGCCGATTTTGTTACAGGAACGATCTACTGGTAACGGATTCCGATTCAGTGTAAATTAAAAAATTCGCTCACCGAATTCGTAAATACTAAAAAAAGTAGGTGGCAACTTTGTTTTTTTAGCCTCTTAGGGCTATGTTATGGTGGCGGTCATATGATCCTCGGTCACGTCAGTTTTTACGCTCTTTTTTGATTTGATTCACTCTATGACCAAAGTGTGTTATGGTGGCGGTCATTTGATCCCTGATCACTATTACACTTTTCGCTACTTTTAGTACTTTATTCAAAAAAGTATCATTTATGTTAATAAAATATTGTTATTCTACCACTTTTTCGCGCGCATTGTACGTATTCAAAAAGTTTTAACGAATTTTTAGAAGTCGAAATGGAAAATATTGATTAAGGACTGCAGGCGTTAAAATTTGGCATCGCTTATTCCAAAAACATTATATTTTGGCAAGATAGGCACAGGAACATCATTAAAAAATGTTTGAAAATATATTTATTGACGCAAAATAAAAAACGCAACCGCAAAAGCAGATCATGTTAATTAATTTATTATGATAAAATTATGCGTTATTAATAAATTCATTACTTACGCTATCCTTTTTGTTTTCGCCACTTTCGATAAATGCAGTCAAACAAAAATTGCATAAATTGCACAAATAAACATGGCTAGCGTAGTGTTGCTTTGCGCAAGTTTTATTTATGATTTCCTACATTTCTCACAAAAAGTGTACTATTTTCATACAAATCAAGGAATGTCGTGAATAATTTACCAACGCAACACTGCTGTGATCCCGTGATTTGGCAAAGACAGCCGAATCATTTGGTGACCATTGTGGTCAAAATTTATTCCCTCACTCACTCTCTCAAATTTCCCATTTACATTCAAACAACAACAATGCGTGACCGTGACGTGCCCATGACCGCCAGCATAAAATAGCCCTTACCATCGCATATTATTATCTACATTTAAAAGATAAGGAGAGGAAAACAGACGCTTTTTCCCCACTTTGTTTTATATATATATATACAGATTTAATATTTTGCTATTGATGGTAAACTTAAGTTCTGAAAAAAACTTTTTCTCATTGCAATACATGTTATGAAGTATATAACAGTGATTTTCACCAAAAGTTTATAAAAGTAATCCTTGCAATCGATTACTGTAATCCCAATCGGGAAAAAGCGGGATTACGATTAAAGTAATCCTTCATCGAATGAGCTAAGATTACGATTACAGTAGTCCTAATTTCGACTTTTTCAAAATATTATTACTGCAATCGTAATCTCAGATGGTTCGATGGACGATTACCGAAATCCTAATTTAAAAATTTTTTAAATTAGGATTAAAATAATCGTAATACTTGCCGGAATCAATTACGCATGTAATTTTTATTGCCCAGTTCTGGCTACCAGGCAATCAGAAAACAAAGCAAGCAATATTCTCTTTGTTTTCTGTTGTCGATATGACAATGTTTTCAATGACATGGTTTTCTGATACCATGTGTTGTTGTTGTTGTAGTCAGCTGTAATAATTGTTTATATTTGTTGGTATAGTTAGCTAGAAATTTTCGGATTTTTGGACTTATTCTTATTAGAAGCTCTACAGCAGGCATTTTTGCTTAATATTATTTTTAAAAAGATTTTATCAATTTACGAGTTATTCAACACATAAACTGATATTACTCTTAATATTTATATGCAATATTTTTATTGCTATTTTTATTGCTTTTTATTTCAGTATAGGCACGTTTTTAATCAACATAAATATAATTTATATATATATTCTCGATATAACTACACTTGAAATGTTAAGCAATACGATCAAGTGTATGTGTACTATATGGACTCTCTGTGGACTTTCATGTCTTTCATTTGCGAATTGTTCGAACTTATTAAAGTTTTAAGTATAAATACACATGTAAGCTGAACTCGTATTTTTCCATTTAATGCAATGTGATTTAAAATTCTGAATCGCATTTTGGCCGAAGCGGCACAAAATGAAATCTAACCAGACAAAATTAAAAATTAGTTAAAATAAATCTAATTAAAACATTTAAAATCCCTTTCTTCTTTATAAAGTAAGAACAAAATTTTTTAAATTTTATTTATACTTAATATATTTTATTGTATGTTATACAATTTTTTATTATATCGATGGCCATACGTTGGCACCTCGTAAATAAAAATTTTTCGAAATAGAGATAAGTATGCAAACAACTTTTAAATTTTCTGCCGCATCTAAAAATATATTTTTATTATTTTTATAAAAATTTTAACCAAGCCTTTTCTTCTAAAATTACAAAAAGTAGACCAAACAAATTCCCGAATTTTCTTTTTACTTCATGACTTTTTCTTCTCATTTCAAAAATATTTAGTACTGATTTTGTTTTATTTTTAAAAATAAAATTATTAATTGATTTTAATTGTTGTTATGACATATATTTGTATTTTTCGGGCTCTCAAATTGGGCTCTTATTTGCCAACATTTTATGACATTGTATGACATTTTATAACATTCATTTAAAACTTTAATTTTGTAAAAATGTTCATCTCTAGGGTTGTTAAGTTTTGTGCTTCTCCTGTAAAATTAATGAATTGTTAGTTACGAGGTGTCAACGTATGGCCATCGATATGATATTTTATATATACAGTTGCTGTTAATAACTTCAATTAAATTTTTTTGTAAGAATTTGAAGTTAACTGTAAAAGTTAAAAAGTGTTGTGAGCACAAATTTTGCAATGTGAAGCAAAACTGAATTTCAGTAACATTTATTTAAATTTTTTCTATTAAATAACTAAACGATTATTGCCCAGGAAGGAAATTTACAAAATGTATATACAATTGATTTTTGCAATTAAGTAAAAAAGTACAGGGTAAGATTTTGTAACATTAAATATATTTATGATAATTATATATGAAATAATAATAGTACTTAAAATATGAAATAATACACATTTCGTTGAAAATTTCTTTTGTAAACTCTTCAAGTTCCAAGAATAACCACTGTTTCAGAGGATTCATTTTCACTTTGGAGTCAATGCTATCCTTGGTTAATGATCTTTTCCAGGACCCTGAAGTGAAATTTCTTATGCTAGGTAGGAGAGACCAAGATTCCCTTAAAAATTACTTTTCTGTACTTAGGTCACAGCTAAGTAACAACACCGATCCGTCCGTGAGGGAATTACAGTATCTCTCCGAAAGAATATTGGCCATGAAGATCTTAACAAATAATTTTCGTAGTCGTTATAAGAATTGTGAAGACGATAATGACCTAATATTGGAATGAAACTGACTGACTGAACGTTATGAGGAAACTATAGTAGAAGAATTAAAAAAAGTTTTAGCATATAACTCCCTTAAGCTCTTTAGAAACTATTGTTGGTCGATATTTTGTTGGGTAAAGCTTGAAGGCGAAATTTGCTAACAAAATAAAATGCGGAACTTGCCAAGAAAATCTTCTAAAGTTGGAGAAGTTTTCTTTCGATTTGGAAAGTTTTATTGGCATCAAAAATTATAGCGACAAAAGACTTCTCTTAAAAAATCCTTCCGAAGAGTTCTTCGAAATTTGTCAACAACATTTTTTAATTTACAAATGCGTTTTCGAAAATAGTTGTCATTAACAAAATTTAAAATCCTGTATTATTAAGTCCTGCGTAGAGCATTCCAATTTTGCAACTCCAGGGTGGTTCGATGAAAATTGAAGCTGTTTTGAACACAGGCGTTATATTCTGGAACATCTTATAACAGTTTTGATCCGAAAAAGCTGCAGATGGTTAAAATTTAAAAGACTAATTAGTGTAAAAATTATTTTTTTGTCACTCGTCTGTTTGTCTTTTTCTCTATTTGTCTGTCAGCCTGTTAATGTGTTTAATCGTATATAAACAAAAATAATATAAATTTGTGTATATATGTGTATATATATGTTATGTATAATATATAATAAACATATATATATATGTATATGTTATGCATATGTTAGATATCTAATTTTGTAATTTTTATACACTGAGGAAAATATGTATTAAAATTAAATTAAATTGTATTCAAATTAAACGAAAATATTTTTGAAATAGAGTTTTGAACAATATCATTTAAGTTAAACACAATATTTTGTAAATTAAAATTTAAAACAAAAGTTTTTGTTTTCAAAACAAAGTAAACATTTTCAGTTTGAAAACATTTATTAAAAAAAAAAAATTTAAAACAAAAACTTTACTATTGAAAACAAATATTTTAAAACCCCCATTTTTTTGATACCATTTTTTTAAATTTGTTCGAATTTTCGACGTTGGATTCGTGATCAGCAACCCCTGGGACCCCTGTAATACTAAATTTGAACTCCATTCGATGAAACGTTTTATTGCGGCTTAAAAAAATTGAAATATTTTAAATATTTCAATAATTAATTAGTTTTAATTTCATATAATGTACAAATTTTGTAAGTCCAATTAAAAATATTTTCAAACAATCAAATGTACAATCGGGGTTTTTTTCGGCTTGGTTTAAAATTGTCTGGTCAATGACTCTACTGAACATAATTTTTTAATTCAATCTCAGATAGCGACGAATGTTTTGTTAAAGTAAAGAAATAATAAAATAAAATTATACTAACAGAAAGATATGATTTCGTAGTTGAAAATTAAACACACTTGTTTTAAATTTTGTTTTGTAGCAACGCAAGCGCGTTAAATTTAATTATTAAAATTTTTTGTTTAATTTCAAAGTGTGTTTTTATTCTCAGAGCAATAATGTGAACAATAAATATAGTTCATAATAATATAATTAGAAATTTTATAATGATATACAAATAATAATTATAGTTTTTATATAATTATATTAATATACACAAATATATAAGAACTATAATTATATCTAAGTGCAAATATCTAAGTATATAATAGAGAATATTAAATGTATTTGTTTTTCTCTACTGACTATATAGTAAAATAAAATGAAAGCATCAAAAACACATTGCTTCCGCATCATTTGGACAACTCAGTGGAAAGTTGTACAGATCTGAAAGTTCGACAAATGGACCTAATTACTACGATGGCAAAAACTTTATTATACCAAAATAATTTATTATATTTAAACTTATAAGTTGCAATAATACCAAATGAAGAAAACCAAAAAAGTCATTCAGATTAATTAAAGACTAGCAGACATACTCATGGGCGTAACCAGGTATGGGCAGGGGGGGGGCAGCTGCCCCCCCCTAGAACACGATCCGATACCTTTATTTTTGGGGATATTTTCGTAGTATTACACATTTTCAAACTACGCACTTATCATGAATTATACTGACAAATAAAAAAAAAATTATTTAATTTTAATACCTTTATATCTTATACACACGGCGACAACACTAGCGCAACACCCTGAAAATAACATATTTTTAGTATTTGATCCATCACTTGTTCAGAAGGCTTCTTTTTCCAACTGGGTAGTGTCGCACGCTCAGCTGTGATGCTGTTACAGCGAGCGAGCGAGCGAGAGGAATATATATATGGACGTCAATTTCAGTTTGAAGCTAAACTGCCATGATATTCGTTCTTGAGTGCGCCGCACATAAAGAAATACAAAATAAAAAGACAAATAAAAAGATTTTGCGAACAGTTTTTTTGTGAAATGGATATACGGAGATTCTTCAAAAAAGGTTGAATTATTTTCAGAATCAGAACTGCGCTAAGTGATCTATTTTTAGGTGTTAATACTTTAAAAAGGAAGAAAAGCCCGAGCAGCAGCAGTGGCAGTGATGTGAATGAAAACGACAAACAACACTTAAATTCACCTGGACAGCAATCAGAAGTCAGCAATATTAATCAACAACAATCAGCAATCAGCAACAGCAACCAACAAAAATCAACAACTTCCGGCAAACAGAAATCAACAACAACTACCAACAATACCGGCCAGCAACAATTAACAACAACTACCAACAATACCGGTCAGCAACAATTAACAACAACTACCAACAATACCGGCCAGCAACAATCAACAACAACTACCAACAATACCGGCCAGCAACAATTAACAACAACTACCAACAATACCGGCCAGCAACAATCAACAACAACAACAATCAGTGACTGCAACAAAAATGACTTAGGTCTTTATGTTGGCGTGGTTAATCAGCTGTCATTGGAGAGAAAAAAAGATATTTTACAAAATCCTTGGGTTCCAACGAATACTTATGATTTTATAATAGATGCACTTCATTTACAGAGAAAATTTAATTATGACTGGTTGCAACAGTACGAACCATGGCTTGTATATTCCAAGCGACTTAAAGGTGCTCTGTGTAAATATTGTGTGCTTTTTCCCCCGATTTCTGGTAGTGTCAGAGGTGTCTTAGGGTCATTCATGGTAAGACCATACTTACGTTTTAAAAATATGCACGAAGACTGCCAGAAACATATGAGAACACATTTTCACCTGGCAGCCACAGCTGATGCCGACTCTTTCTTGCGCAGTGCCCCTGTAGACGTTCAACTGCAAAGCAGTCATGAAAAGCTTATTGAAGAAAATAAAAAAATTATATATTCAATTCTTTCATGCATTATATTTTGTGGCACGCATGATATGCCCCTTAGAGGGAAATATGTCAATGAAGGTGTTTTAATGGATTTATTAAAATTGCGAATCGATTCAGGAGATTCGCAACTCAAAGCTCATTTTAAAAAATGTGCTCGCAACGCTTCATATTCATCTCCCAAAATACAAAATGAGTTAATTACACTATGTGGTCAAGTTATCAAAGATCACATAATAAATGACGTAAAAAAAGCAGTTTTTTATTCTGTTTTGGCCGATGAAACTGCGGATGTAAGCGGAAAGGAGCAGCTTTCGATCGGCTTGCGGTTTTTTGATAAATCTACAAGTAATTTTCTGTAAACCTTCTTTATTTAATTAATTACATTTTTCTTCTTTTTTAAGGTACAATACGTGAAGAATTTGTTGGGTTTATCGAACTAAACGCACAAGACGCAAATACTATTGCTTTTGCAATTGAACAGTTTTTGATAAGCAATGACTTAAATTCGTATCATTGCGTGGGCTTTGGTTTTGATGGTTGTTCAACAATGGCTGGAAAAGAAGGTGGAGTACAAGCTATTTTAAGAAAAAAGTACACGAAAGCACTTTATATTCATTGCTCCAGCCATAAATTGAATCTGGTGGTTAACGATGCGAGTCAACTGCAAGTAGTGAGAAATTGTATTTGCACAATAAAAGATTGTATAAGTTTTTTCCGTGAGTCTGCAACCCGGAGAAGTTTTGCTCCAAATTTAACAAAACTTTGTGAAACAAGATGGACGGAGAAATATAAATCGATAAGAAGATTCTCTGAACATTTTTGTGATGTAGTAAAAGCATTGGAAAAATTATCTGATGAAGGAAATTATGCCACTAAAAAATCAGCTTTCCAGCTTCATGCAGCCATTACAAAGCCAGTTTTTATCATCGCTTTGTTGACAATGGCAAAGTACTCAGGAGTTTTGGAGCCAACAGCCAATATTTTACAATCTACTGCGATTGATATGATAGCAGTTAAAAATCATATTGATAAAATTATCGATGTCATATCTAACGATCGACTGAATGCGGAAAACATTTGTAATGAAATATTGGATAAAGCTTCAACAATTTCCCGTGAAATACTTGTTGAGATTTCTGTGCCTCGTATCTGTCAAAGGCAACAACACCGTAGCAATCATCCAGCGTCAACAGACAACGAATATTGGAGGCGGTCCATAATTCTACCCTACCTGGACTCTCTATTGGCATCGCTGAAGTTAAGGTTCGCTGAAGATAATGCTCCAGCATTTGCTTTAAGCCATCTTCATCCGTTACAAATGCTGAAAAATGGTCTTCAAGATCTGAAAAAGACAGTCGATATTTGTGAGAAGTTTTACGGCTTCGATATATCTGCAGAGTTGGAATTGTGGTACAATATTTGGCAACAGAAAAGGTTAAAATCTGAAGATCTTACAACTATTGAAGTGGCAAAATTGTTTGATGAGGCCAATGAATTTTTCCCTGTGCTACAACGAGCTCTATCTATTTTATGTACATTGCCGTGCACAACAGCGACAGTAGAGAGGTCATTTAGTACGCTGCGTCGCGTAAAAACCTGGCTTCGGAGTACCACAGGAGAAGAACGCTTGACAGGACTGTGCTTAATGAGTGTGCACAGAAAATTGGTAGCAAAAAATTCAGAATTATTAGAAAAAAAAATTATGGATAAATTTTCATCAAATACCAGGCGACTTTTACTAAATTAAAAAAAAAAATTGTGTGTAGCCGCACTTCAGAAGTGAAACTTCTTTTTTTCTTATATAAATATTTTTTTAATTTCTATTTCTTTTTCCCAATTTTATTTTTTAAGAACGAATAAATGAATGAAATGAATGAATTTGGTAGAATTCAATCCAAACGGAAACACTGCCTTGAGTTTTCTTATTTTTTATTGTATTTACATATGTATGATCATATGTATGTTCATATGTATGTTCATTTTCTGATCATGATAAGAAATATATAAGAAAAAACTAAATCGACGGGAGCAATCGATTTTTACACACATTTTAAATGTTTCTATAGTGAATAGAAATACTATATAATCATCTTTAAATTAAACACTCAAGTATAAATGTACTTTGTGTATATAATTAAGCTACCTTTTTTAATTTTTTGTTAAAATTTTTTTGTTTTGAATTTCAGTGTTATAATGCAAAGTAAACTTCTGCCCCCCCCTACATCAGATCCTGGGTACGCCCATGGACATACTATTAAACTAAATGAATGGCAGATAAAAAAAAATCACACATTTCTACAGACCGCCTACATATTACTAAGTCTTTGCATTTCTGCCGTATAAAATTTATTGGAACTAATTTTTCTTTTCATTTCTTCTGACACAAACTTCTCTCTTAACCATCTACAGTTTTTTCGGATCAAAACTGTTATTAGATGTTCAAGAATACAACGCCTGTGTTCAAAAGAGCTTCCATTTTAATCGAACCACCCTGAAGTTGCAAAATTGGAATGCTCTACGCAGGACTTGATAATACGGGATTTTAAATTTGGTTAATGACAACTATTTTCGAAAATGCCTCTGAAACAGTGGTTATTTCTTGGAACTTCAAGAGTTTTTAAATATTCAATAAATTCTTTAATTTTGGTGATCTTATGGCAATGTCTTGTATGTAACATGATAATTACACAGTACAACATGTGATTTTGGGACTCAATTCTGAAAACTGCACGTGAAAGTAGCCACAAAAAGAAGAAGTTCTGCATCATTCGTTTTGTCAAGTTACATGCCATAATAATTTAATATCGATTTCAAGTTAGTAAGTATCGTATAGGGGAATTTGTCACGTTTTAGGCTCTTTTGTTTGGCATAACTCGAGAACCACTAGTCCGATTTAGCTGAAATAAATTTAAAAAATTAAGAATTACAATTCCTTTAATCTGTTCATATGAGGTTTCTCTACATTATCAACAGTTTCGCAGTTATAAATAAATTTATGAAAAAAAAAATATTTTTGCCCGAAAATTAACATTTTTTTTTAAAATCGTAAAAAATCCAAAACTCAAAAAAGTGTTAAGTCCTATTACTTTCACGTAAAGTCACATAACCTATGAACAAAATGAGACATAGATCATGAAAATCGATGTACGCGTTTCGCTTTTATTCACAACTAAGTAAAGATATGAATTTCAAAAAATTGCTCAAAATTATTTGGAAAAAACATTGATGACTTTTTTATGATTTTCTTTATGATTGCGGTACCAAAATAATAAAAAAGAAAAATTTATAAAGCACACCTGAATCAGGTATATAGCCAATAACTGGATTACAAATCCACAAATAAGTTTTTTTTTTCTTTATAAACTTTATTTTGCATGAAAATAAAAATTCATATTACAGCTATTCTTGTACAGAAAATATGACATTTTTATATGTTATCTATGCATAAAAACAAAATTTAGAACATTTTCAATTATTGTCAATATCCATCTTCGTTGAAGTTGACGTTTGTAGTTCTGATGACCTTCTTTTCTTCGTAGGTTGTTCATATTCATTCGATATGATGTTGCGCTGACATTTTGCTCTGTGAGTTTTTTACGTTTCAAAAATGATGTCAAAAATTCTGAATTTTTTTGTGATAGTACCATCTTAGACACAATGCAATCCATTTCTATTTGTGTTAGCGGTTGTGGTGCATTGTTTTCAATATCGGGTGTCCTATCAGCATCATTCAAATTGGTCGGATTGGTGGAAACGGTTTCGGCTTGCAGGGACACAGTATCCAGACTCGGAGGTTTAGGTGTATCGGTATCAGCAACGCGTTTGACTGGAAGTGTGGCAGTAAAAGCAGCAATGTATACTTTTGTTTTCAATTGTTTTCTGTTTAATCCATGATGATAATTTATGCATGCGTAGCACCTGAATTCATCATGCCCAGTTAGGTCTTCCATCCAAATTACTGGCTTCATAAAAGACAACTTTGCCCCTTTTCCATGTATCCACATTATAAGGGTATTATAACAACTTTTGCACATTCTGTTCGGCGTAAAATTGCACCACTTAAATCTGCTTCATCAAAATAATGACAATACGCTATTTTTGTCGATCCTGTTTGTCTATTTTTGGGACGTAACAAAAATAATCCAATTTTGGGCACTTGTTATTTTCCATATTGAAATATATTATATGTTTTGTTCTTATTCACTTTTAAAAACCGGATAAAAATTCACTTGTACTTTTTGCGTTCGTCGACACTTGTTGAATGACAAAAGTCGATCAGTGAACACCTATAAATACTACGTACTTTTCAATATTTTACTGACAGGTACTTATGAATGGACGCATTCAGGTATCCAACGGAAAAACACACACACAAAAAGTCATCAACGTTTTTTCCAAAGAATTTTGTACATATCTCGAGCAAATTTTTGTAATTCATACCTTTATTAAATTGTGAATAAAATCGAAACGCGTACATCGATTTTCATGATCTATGTCTCATTTTGTTCATAGGTTATGTGAATTTACGTGAAAGTTATAGGACTTGACACTTTTTTCCGTTTTGGATTTTTTATGAATTAAAAAAAAAAATTTAATTTTCAGGCAAAAAATATTTTTTTTCTTTATACATTTATTTATAGCTGCGAAGAACTGCGATTTATTATAATAGCAAAAGTTTTTGCTATCACAATTATGAAACCCATTATTGCAGTTCAAAACATATTGCAAAGATGCCTCAGCACTCGTCTTATTAGCTTCCTTT